>LS585879.1:2145839-2208906 GCA_900490775.1 Pristionchus maxplancki
CCCCCCCCCCCTTCAGGCAAAGTTCTCAAGTGACATCTGCTCTCATCTGGCTGTTGCTGCCTACTTTGAGGTACGGTATACCGAGTGGTGAGATGGGTTACTGTAGCCGCCTTTGTAGGTTCCCGAAGTTCATTCACTTCTCGAACAACAATTGATCCGTCTTGCAATGAATCCTTCCACGATTCCCGTTGCACTCCTCACATGTGCTGAAGAAAAGGCGAAGGTATCCATTGACGCGGTTGGAGTGAATCACTGATGCATTTGAGGTGTCCAACTCAACTTCTGCTCTCATCATTAACTACCTTCTCTCTTCGACCTTCCCCAATCCTCCTTTGACCACAAAGACTGCTAAATATCTCCTATCGAGAGACGAAGGAAATCTAAAGAGGAAGGCACAAGTCATCTCCCTCGTACTCAAATGGTACGGTACGAGTACTGTATCCTCAGACGACAGTACCCTCTGATACCGTATGCTCAATCTACAGTATCATTCAGGCTCGCACTCCATCGTGATCAAGCAGATACTGTACTAGAGCACATTCAGAATGTGGAGATGTCAGAAGATGACGAAAGAGCTCTGATTGTGAGTACGGTATCGATCAATCGATAACTGATACCGTACCCTATCTCTACCGTATTCTTCACAGTCTCGTCTCGCTGTAGTGGTGAAGAACAAAGAAGATGTGCGTGTGGAGGTCGATAACAAGAATCGTCTTACCGTAGTTTCGGGAATCGGTGCGGGACCCCGATCGGAGAAGGACTTGGTATACTGTAGCCAGGAGATATCGATTGACCTCGTATTCATAGGTATCGTGCGGCTCACTCGCCTCTCCCGCTCAGTCCGAGATGGACGTCTACCAGGTATACGGTATTCTCAGAGTACTGTAACCAATATCGATTGATTGCAGCACATTGCCTACTCTCCATTGCGAAGTATGAAGAAGGAATTGGACAAACTGCCCGACGTATTCAAGCAGACAAAGTAAGTGATACTGTAGTATACTGTAGTCATCTACCGTAATCAATCGATAATGTACACTCTATTACAGTACTCCAGTGAAGAATAAGGAAAAGAGGGCTTCCGTCTATCCGCCATACATCGAGAGACCACCCGGATATCTTCCTCCTTCCTTCAGAGGGCACATCGACATGCGTGAGTTTGATTGATCTTTGATCTTTGTAGTTTCGTCCCAGTGATCAAACTCCAAAGATCAAAGATCATCTTTCAGACATTCAACTGTCGACGACCTCGACTCCTTCCTTCGCAGCCCTCACTTCTGCAGCAGCTGCAGCTCCTTCTGCAGTCGTGCGACAGACTTCTTCGAAGACGAACACTTGTAAGAGATGTGACCTACCGGACTAGGAGATGTGACCTACCGGACTACAGTACCCTACAGTACCCCCGTTGCAGCTTCGTACCTCGAGCCAGTGGGTGCAGCCTTCACAGCTGAGAGCATCGCAGACATAGCTCGTCTTCCTGAAATGTTCGATCGAAAACCGTCTAATTACGGTATCCAGCAACAGCAACAGAACTACGGTAGGAGTACGGTAGTCATACTGTTATCGATCCTGTAAATTCAGTTCCTCCTTCTCGAAATGTGTCCTCGGTCTACGCTCAATCTGCTCCCTACGGGTACTGTATCTACAGTATGACTGACTACCGTAATCCTACCGTTCAGACCATCGTATACTGAGGGTCAGACGGTGCAGCAGCCTTACCTTCAACATCATCAGCAGGCTCTTCCACAGTCCGACCAGAGTCTTCCTCTACCCGTGAAGGTACTGTACTCTACCGTACTTCTACCGTAATCTGAGGTTACTGTAGCTCGAACTTCCTGGTGGCGCAGTTGTCATTCCTCATGCTGCACACCCCATGCTACCGTACTCGTAAGCTACCGTATCCCTTGACCTACAGTACTCCTTCCTTTGACAGACAACCGTATGTGGAGGTTCGTCTTCCCAATCAACCAATGTATCCGAGCAACTTCACGGAATACAGTAAGCCTCGAATTCCGTTCGAGACCTAAGTCTAGTGAAATTCAGGCCAGAGTCGTTTCAAGACATCGGAATACGCGGGAATGTATTAAATCGACGAAGAAGAGTCCTCTTAGAGAGGCCAACGAGTCGTTTATCTACTGGATAAACTGATAAACGTCTCCTATTACAAACTAAACACTGTGCAGAGAGAGAGAGTGAATATGCTACTTATTCTCTTTCGTTCCTCATGTTTAGGGCATCTGATAGCTGCTAAGAGGGAACAAGTCAAAAGTCTAGGCTAGAGAATGTTGATAAGAGAAACTGTATGAAGCTACTGCTACTTCTGGGAATAGGCTACTTCGAAAAAGATAAGACGCACCATTTCTCAAATAGAATAGCATGAGCTTCATTACAAGTGAAAATATTATTATGAGACACTGAGCAAACAAGACGTGAAATGAATTTTCCATCCGAAATTCGTTCATTCAAAGATGGAAAATGTGCCTCCTTCTCCACAAACTCTTCATAGGAAGCAGCAAGCACAGATTGTCAAGTGAGTTATCGTGAATGGTATCTAATTTATAATTCGCGTCAGATTTTTGATGAATTTCTATCTTCTCTCGATCGGTCTAATCGCTTCTTGTGCCTTGGTTTCCGCTGTATTCGAATGGAGATACGGAACGCTTTTCTGAGAAAAGGAAAGCGATTTGAGGCAATTCGATATTGATGTAGCTAATATTTTTCGATAAATTATTTAATTTGAACATGGAATCTTCTAAAATACGCACCTTCAATGTGTGCCTCCACTTTTCTAGTCTGTGCCTTGTCTCGCCTAGTAACCACGAAAAGCAGCAACAACGCATCTCCCTTCCTTCTCTCACTATACAACGTGACCTACTTTCAATCAATAGATGGCCTATCGTAGTTATGATTACCGTAGACGCCCGTCTACAATCTACGAAGAAGATGAGGCTGATTCGTACTATCGTCCTTCTGTTTATTCGTCGTCTCCCCGAATGAATCTCTCCGATCTTCCAGATAATTCCTTCATTGGTCAGTTATCTCTCTTTTTTTAAATGGAAGTCTCAAGATCTTTGAATTGCAATAGTCTTTCCATTCAGACTACGACCTCGGAGACGATGGAGATTCTCTCAACGAATACGACGGAGTGAGGTGAAAACTCTCATTGAGAACTACATCATGCCAATTTTTTATCCTACATCATCTTCTGGGAGTAGAATTCTGCAATTGTTAATTTGTTTAACTGAATGATGGAAAACGAAGGCCTTGAGATCTCCCACACCCGTCACACGTTACACTCCTTCTCCTCTATCGAGATCCGTCGCACGTCGGAACTCTTCCTATTCTCCCGTTGAGAGAGTGAGTTCAGATCTATTCATTCCACATTCTCTCGAAAGAACAGAAAAATCTTTTTATAATGAGCATCTCATCTTTCTTCACACTGAAGAGGCATATTCATCACTTTTTTTCATCTTTAATCTCTGATCTTTAAAAGGAACTTCCCGAGTTTGAGGCAGCGACGACTTCTAGAGCACATTACACATGGAAAGACCCACAGAGAGCAGAGAAGTCGATATTTTAATTACATTCTTACGCGAGTTAGAAATACCATAACCATTCTCAATAAAAAATTTCGTTTCAGAGCACGATCGTCCACTCCAACCGAACACACAGTTCCTTTCTATGCCGAGACGACGAATCGAGATCATTTTACATGGAAAGATCCCGAGAAGAGAACCAAGAGGGCTTCCCCGTTCGTTTTTAACTTGATAACACATATTTACAGTACTGAACAACTAAACTCTCTACCCTTGGAAATGATTCCTTTCATTGTAGCTCAGAACGCGAACTCCCTCCATTCTACGACGAAACAACGCATAAATCTGAATTCGTCACCAAAATTCCAACGAAAGAGAAATCTATAAAGTGAGGTTATTCTGAAGACTGATGATGTGGATTCAACTTTCTCAGACAACCCACTCATCGTTCCAATGAGGTTCCCTTCTACAGTGAAACTTCGAATCGAGCACATTATACGCCCAAACATGGTGAGTTTTAGATTGTAAATTTCCTTTCAACTTCACGGACGGATGATGAGATAATATGAAATTCATGGCGCCTAAAAAGACAATATTTTGAGCCGAGCGAGCTCGAGCCATCAAAAGGACGAATACACTCGGATTTGATGGAGATATCGGATCGATGACGACCACTAAAGTAAGATTTCGAAATACGAGACGGATGATGAGATAAGATGACATTTATGTATCCTATCCTCACTTTGGCTTACTTTTTTTCCGTAAGTATCTATGACCGTTGTAGGAAACATTCCAACCCAAGGTAGCAGCCAAGCAAAAGTCGCTTCGTCCTAGCGATTCAAAACTGTTCGGAGGCGACGGAGTAAGAATACTTCTTCTTCTGTTAACTTTCTAATTCCTCAGTGGATGTGATTAACTGGAACTGCTCCGTTTTAGAACTCGTGTTATTTCGATCTCACGAAGAGTTTTACAACATTTTATTTTTGACCCCTGTAGAGTTCTAAAACGACCAGTTCTAAAACGGAGCAGACCCGATGAACCATTATTGAAATTAGATACGGGTTGAGAAATTATGGAAGAATTGTAGAACCATGATTACCTTTTTACAGTCCTTCACAACGACTCACAAACAAGTTTTCACTCCGAAAGCAACCTCTCTTTGTCCCGCAGAATACTACATCTCAAAACGAGAGTGAGGCTTTCATATCCCAGAAAGAGTTCACGATTCCGATGGAGACACCAAAAGACTAACCAATTCTATCTCCAGAAAGCTGCATCACGTTGGAAAGCACTACTACATCAGGCATCTTCAGAAGGTTCCAGAGGAAAAACAAGAGATGAAGATGGTAGATACGAGAGCAGTGGAAGCCCATCCTAAACTTCCCCACCCCCCTGTAAAGGTTCCGTGATCTGTTGTGTACTGTAGTTTGGCACAAGATCTCGTTGTAATCAACGTTGTTGTAATATACTCTTCGATAAATGAATGATACTGAATATAAACTATCCAGGATACGAAACAAGAACACAGCTACCGACCAAAAATGCTGCACCTAGTGTCATTACGAGGCTACTCTTTCCGAAAAGGAATTTAGATTGGGGCTCTAAATGCAGCATTGCAAACAAGGGGAGAACGGGATAACACACGATTGCTGCAAGTCGAAGATCAACATTTCGAATCGAGAGCGAAGAAATGGGATGAAGGGAGGGGATTAGCAAATAGTTAGAACGTGAAACATGGGATCAATTTGAACTCTGGGACAGGGCATTGTTATATCTGTGGTGTGGTTACCGTACTCCTTCAGATAGTTCCTTCATAGCTGGCGGTGTATCCGGCGCCACTGTCATCCGAACTGTGCCCGCCACTGTAACTACCGCGGCCGCCTCTGAAATTTAGCCCATAAGATAACAATTATTTGATAGTGTCAATGAATTATTACATGTGCGAATTTGTAAACAAATAAAAAGGCAATGAGCAGTTTTCAAACCTGAATCCTCCCCTATCCCATCCTCCTCTATCTCCTCCTCTTCCTCTGAATCCTCCCCGTTCTCCTCTTCCTCTTCCACGGAATCCACCACGATATCCACCGCGATCCTCGAAGCCACCTTAACAAATTGGATTCGTTTGAGTATAGCAAAACAAAAATCAATAATTTGTCAAACGGAGTCCTTGCAACCCCACTAGTCCATCCATCCCCTTCCCTCACCTCCTCCTCCACTGGTCGACGGAGCACTTCCTCCTCCCTCTCCTCCCCACGATGACGTCCCCGCGTATGCCAATTTGACGATGTACGGCGCCTTCGCCCCAGGAGAAACCTGCAACCATTCACTTTTAGCCCATTGATCATTCCGAATTTCGGCATTGTGAAACCTCACATATTTGAAACCATGGATAATTTTTTATATCTTGGATTTATAATCCAAATGAGTAGGTTAAAATGTGCTGTGATAACCCACGACAGGAGTGTGATTGGCGAGTGCCAGTGCCTCGTTCGCCTTTCCCACTGATTCGAAGTCAACCGTTCCTACAATTATTTTAGTTATTCAAATAATAAATAAATAGGATCGTACCACTGCTCGACTTCTCGGATCTCGATTGGAATATCGTCACTGCCTGAGGAACGGGAGCATGACGTTCAGCGAATAACTGAAGAGGAGAATGTGAGATTGAAGATTAAAGTCACTTTACAGCTCTAGTCACATTTCGAAACAGGCAACATGTCATTTCATCACTTGCGCTCACAGATCGACAATGACTCTATTCTCCTTACCTCCTTCAGACGATCTTCTGTCATATTGGGCGGTGCATTGTACCAATGGATCGATCGAGTCGGCTTCACGATACGATTTCTCTGAAAAAATTTCACTTTTGAAAATCATTCAATCCTCGAAAAGTGTGCGCTTGGACGTACCGCGATGAGTTCTGGCGTTGAGAATCGTTGATTTCTCGAGGAGGAATAATCACGGAATGAAGGAGATCCATCGGCCAGTTCGAATGGCTCCCTGAATTACCAAATTAACTCATTTCCCTTTAATTAAACTCTCCAATTACAGTTTCAGCAATGAAAACGAATGGAAACATGGTGAAATGATCTTGAATGGCCTTACTTGTATGCGACCTCTCCCTGCTTGCTCGGCTTCAATTCCAATCGACTTCCGAATACCTCCGTCCCGTAGAGATGGTCGATCGACGTTTGCACCTGCAACACGCATTCACATTCACAGAAAATTTGAACTTGGCAGGTTCGTGTTTCTCCATTCCTTAAATTACAGACGAGTGCACTCACTTCTCTACTCGATCCCATCTCCACCATCGCCGTATCCGGCTTAGAACGCATGAAGAGCACCTGGAAATTGGAACTATGCTCTTCTAATACCGTATAACCAATCAATAATTTTTTGAATCGATCGATACTCACCTTGTTCACATTTCCGTACTGGCAGAGCAAGTTGAAGAGCATATCACAGTTGAATCTGCCCGGTTCCAGACCGTACACCTGATTATCCAGAGCTACAGTAATCCACGGAACACCCATCTCTCAACATTTCAATCTGTGAGCAGACAGAGATTCAAAGTCAGTTCCTCACTCACCATCACAACTCCCGATTCCTTGTAGTGCGGAGCCATTCCTCCCTCAACACCGTATCCTCCACCGTAGTAGTCTGCAATCGACGTCGTTCTACCGTATCCTCTCCCCTTCTACCGTACCTGAGGGTGCAGAAACACTTCCACCGTATCCTCCTGATCCATCAAATCCTCCTCTTCCGAATCCTTCCCTTCCCCTCATTCCATCTCCTCTTCCTCTCACTCCTCCTCTGAATCCTCCTCCACGATCGAATCCACCACGATATGCATCTGCAAGAGAAGTGCATCATTCTCGACAAATTAGTTTGCTGGAACACCAAAGCACACGTTGCAAACAAATTGAAATGTGAGCGAGAAATGATTGAAATGCTCACCGAATGCGCCCCTGCTTGGGAAGTGCTGAGGGCCACCGACTCCTCTAGCTGAAATTACCATGATTGAAAAATTAAATTTTTTTAATTAAGAAAAGATAAATATATAAATGATCTTACGCGGTGCTTCCATCAACGGTGGTCGTCTGCCTTCATCGGGATTTCCCGCAGGATACGCGTCTGGAAGAAGGAATTATTAATACTCATCTATATATCCAAAACACACAGAAAACCATCCCGAACTCACCTTGCTCCTGAACCCTGAAAAGGGACAGAAAAAAATCAAGGAAACAAGGTTAGATCTATCTCTCGGTGTCTACAAGTGTCTGAAACCAGGAAATCACATGGATCGGGGGAATGGGATCCTCCTTCCGGTTCCGGATGGTTTCGTTCGGGCTGGAGCCGAGAGCGAGCTCTCTGGAAAAGGGAGTACGTAAGAGACATGCTCTATTGCCCCTTGTGTGCTCTGTCTTTCTCTTTAGGTGGCGTTGTCTTCCCTTTCGCATCTCTCGCACCACCCCATGTCGTGTGCGTGTGGTGTGATCTGGTGTGGTGTGGTGTACTGTAGTCACTCGAGTGCGGGCTACTGTAGTGGTCTCTTCATGTCCCTTCCATCAGTCTTCGAATGTCCAATTCCCTTTCCGAGACTGTCTTCATGTGTCACTCTTGTGTTCTCTCCATTGCAAACATTTGCGTGAGATGCAATGCAATACTACGATTAGAGCATTCCAATGCGACATCAATCGATAACTACCGTAGTGACCTACCCATCGGAAGAGTGTAGTCCCGTTGATCACTGTCGTGACGAGAGATCTTCACGTGGTCAGGCTGCAATTGAGTTCACTATGGTTGCAATCATACCTCATCAGACGGGGAGCAATGATAAAGTACCTTGGCGAATTCAACCTTGAGCGTGCAACAGCCAGAGTAGATATCCGCCCCGTTCATTGCATGTTTCGCCTGCAATTCATCTATTTAACTCTGTCTGGATATTCATAATAATTCCCCTCAATTTAATGAAATATTTTGAAAGACATGTTAATCCCTGCAGCTGCAGTCGTCCCATATATTCCCTCCCCTACCGTACCTTCTTGGCCACGGTGACATCCTCGAACTCGACGAGTGCCTGCAGCATCTGTCTTCGCAGAATGGCGATTCGTTTGACGTCTCCCTGACTCTTGCAGATCTCATGCAGCACCTGCAATACAATCATTCTAATATTGTCTCCCCCCGAGGTCAATTGGGGAATCAATCAATAAATCGATATTCCTTACATCAACAGTGATGGGATACTGTGCATTGTATACGGTGAGAATGAGCACGTGATTGGGTATCTCACTCTCCAGACCGAGGCGTTGAATGTACTGAAAGGGAATAGTTAGCTACTCAATCATCAATACTCTACCGTACCCTGGATGTTGAGTAATTGAAGAGTGCGGGTTGTCCTGCCACGAAGATCTGATTCGTCGACGAGTACACCACACACGCACGAGCACCTGCGACAATCTACAGTTATCGTATACCGTACTTCATTTGGCAATTCCGATTCTTTGGTTACCGTACCTTCGAGAGTCTCAAACTCGACCAGTGCCATTCTCTTGTTGGGCATGCACGTTGCATAGGCAATGGGGCCGAATAACGAGAGTGCCTCGAGTAGATCAGCCTCTGTCGCCTGTAGAATCCATCTATTATTCACAGTGGCAATTTCAATCCCATTCTTCCTAGTCCATCCTAGAAGCCCCCCAAGATCGGTGCATTCATGTATCAGAGAATCTCAAGAATGTACATTTGAGAGACTATACCTTCGGGTTCAGATTTCTGACATGGATCACTATGGATGGGTCGGGATTCGTGGGATCGACATCATCTCTCTTGTATCTGCAATGAGGTAGATCAATCAGTCATCGATCGTCTGTCTACCGTACCTCTTGAAAGGCGGAGCTTCGTACTCGTCTTTGACTCCATCCTTCGCATCTGCAGATACTCTAGTTTACTTCAACTTATCCCAAAATATTCAATCTTAAATCGTAATTCCTATCTACAATCACCTCACCATTATGGCCATATCCCGAATAGTCGTCGTGACCTCTGAAATACATTGTTTCGAATTGTGTTTATCAATAAATGTGATTACCCTCCCTCTGCAGAATGACTCATTCTTCTTCTCTTATGGTTCTTCTGTAACTCTGTGTAGACTCTGTAATTGTGTTGGATTGCAACTTGGGAATGCGATGCCTAGTGTGAGGTAATCTGTGGTGTGTCTCGAACACATTTGTGTGTGGAATCCACAATCTGTACCGGGAAGGAACCAATCAACAAATGGATGTGTCTTTACTTGCGATATGACTATAAATGCATCACTGATGTGAGTAACAATAATTAATGAGCAAAAAAATTGAGAGCACTCGTAATTAGTATTGGTCGGAATTACAAAACGATCACAGATCAAATGCAATGGGCGGAAATCACAGTCATCAGATACTAATTCAATAACTATACTCTATCTACCGTAATCTACAACTTTCGACGTAGGACCGCCTCATCCCAGGGACCGTGGATGGTTCTCTTTCCCTGTTGGAGGAACATGAGATAGGAGGGAATGGCGAAGGCGATCGATAATTGGCAGAGCGACCACCATACTCCCAGTGTGAGATCGATCCACGAGAGGAGTACTGTAGCTGGAATGGATCGATTGATGAGCGGGAAATTCGATAATCCATACTTACAGGCCATAGCCAAAATAGCTGCCAGAACCAGCATCGCATTTGGGTAGGCCTGTAAAATATTAATCATTATCCCTGAAGAAAAACCTGAGAAAAACTAAAACATGGACATGTTTTAATCGTTTCTATTGTGAACCCAGACCTAAAAAAATACAAACTTATTTTGAAAAAATATCGCTTCCCTATCCTGTATTCTAAATGATGAGGAAGCTAGATTTATTAACAACCAACACTCTCTCAAAGGTCTATTACGTTTCCACGAATTCCATCTACGGAATGAATTGCATCTCACTCGAGTTAGTCAACACTTTCTCCATCTAGAATGAGTCTCCCCTTCCCTCTCTCTCACTCTAAAACTATCCCTCTCTTCTGTCTCCATTGACGATGTATAACTCGCTCTCTTCATCTCTTCGCTTGTACTCCCTCTTTACTCGTTGACCTACTCCTTCATGTCCTTTATATTCTCGAGTAAATCAATCCTGCAGATGCAGTATTCTCTTATTTCCCACGTTGCATCTCTCTCCTCCATTCCTCGTTCTACTCTTCCCTTCATTCCCCTCATTCGCACTCGTTCTACTCGGTCGCTCATTCCTCTCGCAATGACCAAATCATTGGAGATGCTCATCATTACGGACGTTACTCGACCTACCGTAATCACTCAAGGTCAACGGTAGGTCACTCCAATCGAAAACCTCCTTATCCCCTATTCTCAGATTGAAAATGCCTCGTGAAGTGCCCCCACGTGAGGGCTACAGTCTATGGGAGATCATCAAGCCCAATCTCGGCAGAGTATCGATCCATCGTCTACCGTATCCCTAAGTTTTTCCGTTCAGGACTTCTCCCGATTCAAAGTGCCCGTGAACATGAACGAACCAGTGACGATGCTGCAGCGACTGGCAGAGTCGTACATGGTAGATCATGACGGGAATCAATCGATAGTCTCATCCTTCCTCAGGCATACATCGATCTCATACTCAAGGCGATCACGAAGGAATCTCCGCTGGATCGAATAGAGGTATCTCCTCATCTCTTCCTCTCTCGTTGATCTTTGATCTCTCAGCTCATCGCCACTTACGCCATTTCGGGATTGGCTACGAACAGAAATCGTCTGACCAAACCCTTCAATCCTCTCCTGCTCGAGACCTTCGAATTCCAGAAGTGACTACTGTACTTCCATCTACCGTACTCATCTACCGTATTCCAGAGACGGCTGTCGATTCATGTCTGAGCAAGTCTCCAACCATCCTCCTGTATCTCTCCTCCACGTCGATGGACCCGGTTTCAATCTGACGGCTACCGTATCCCCCAAGGTACCGTACTCGAGTTACCGTATCTCCATTTATCGATCACCCATCCAGGTCTCGTTCTGGATGAATCGACTCATTTGCAACCCCAATTCGGTCGTTAAACTCGTTCTAACGTAAGGCCGCATCTGATCTTTCACCGACCGTAATCCTACCGTATGCAGACAAACGAACGAAGTGTATCACTGGGAGACGCCCACTTGCACCATCTGGAATGTGATGCTCGGGAAACCATACATGAATCTGGTGATCATCACTTCCTTCCTCTCGATTGATCTTTGATCTCTTCAGAGTGGTAACTCGATCATTCGTTGTCCCTCAACTGGTTACGAGGCTCGACTCAACTTCGATTCCAATGGGGGATGGAGTCAGAGAACGACGGATCTCCATGTGGATGGATACATCAATCACGGGTTCGACCCAGTCTCTGACCTACCGTACTCTTCCCATCTACAGTAAGAATGCGATCCGTGGTATCTACGGCAATTGGTCTCTGTATGTGGCCACTTGCCCCGCGCCTTCCCTCAAGGACAACTACAATCTATGGCAGAAAGCATTCCTCAAGAGTGTATCCGAGAAGGTACTGTTGTTGCCCTTCCCATCCCACTCATCAATATTATTCAGGGAGACAAGGGCGTCCTTCTTCCATCCTCTAGCATTCTCTGGAGCGCTCATAAATTGCCCGATCGATACGAGATGGTGAGGATTACGGTAGATTGACACAATATTGATTGAATTGCAGCAATACCACTTCACCTTCATGTCTCTCCATCTGAATGAGATCACTCCCTCTCTCAAGTCTTCCCTTCCTCCCACTGATTCGAGGAAGAGACCAGATATGCACAAGTTAGAGTATGGTCAATTGGGTGAGAGAAGGAGAGATAGAAAAAGAGTGATAGACCCCCAATACAGAGGCTGCTTGTGATTGCAAGGAGTACATTGAAGAAGCGCAGAGAGCGAGAAGGAAAGAAGGAGGAAAGAGAATGAAACCAAAGTGAGTCATTCAATGGAAATGAATCGATGGAGAAGACCTCTTCAGATGGTTCACAAATGGGAAGGATGGATGGGTGTTCAACCCTTGTTATTGGGATCGGAAATTCGATGATTGTGAGGATATCTTCGAGGGACCGAGTGGAACAGTTATTCGAACTGCCAGAGAGAAGAGAGTTTAGATATCTCCCTTCTATTGTACAGAATGATGTCGAGTGGAATGACCGACTTGATAAATGACTTCATTCAGTGCACAAGTGTATCATATCCCACGTATTATGATTGTATGGGCATGAATTTACTATAACACAAGAGTGCTTTAACTACATCTGTAGTTGTAGTTATTCTCATTGTCAAGATATTAAAAAATAAATATAGTTTCTAGAACCGTCAGTTCCTTATTCCATGATTGATTCCATATAATGTCCATATCCCAATTATCCCTATATTATCCCATGTAACCTACATTCGCAACAGTGATAATGGTATAATAACTTTATTAGCATTGGCCTCTCTCACCTCATTCAATCGATTTCTCACTGGTGCGATGTATGCATGAAGGATGAAAGTGATGCAGAGATAGAAGAAGGCAGAAGAGTCCTCTTAAATTAAAAACTTGTTCATTGCGTTTACTTCTTTCCCCTTTTTATCGTGAGGATCGCGATATCATAGAAGTTTGAAAGTTTGTCGTACACCACGAATAAAACGTTCCGTTACCTAGGAAACGGGATAAGTGCAATCCGCACGCACCATTACACTACGCCGTTTTCTACGCGTTCTGTTTATTTTTTCTGATTTCGAAAATGATAATAGGTAATTAGAGCACTAGAAAAAGTGACTAAAATAAACTACTACGTGAAAATCGGTAGTTTTATGAACTTGCACTTAACTTGCACTTTGGGATTGACAAATTTCTATGTTCGGAACATTTTATTTTTATGATATGTGAGTTGAGATTTTCCTCCCTCCCCTCTTCTTACCTTGCAATCTGGATATGAGTAGAACCGAAGAGGAGAGACCCGTGGAGAGAGAGAACGGATGAGAAACTCTAAAAAAAATCACATATTTGCAATAACATCAACATTTTCAGTGGAGAACAACATAATAATAACTCACAATGGGGTGGGCACTCCATAATCATGGGCGAGACAACTCATCACTCCACTTCCAATGGCCATCGCATAGATTGTATCTGTGCTGATCGTCGTAGTCAGGGTCCTGAGTGAATAGAGTCAAATCAACCATGTCTTCCAGTCTAACGTATTTTTTGTACTTTTGACTTTGGCCACACCAGAGTGAGAATACAAAATACAAGGCGCATATTATTCGAACCTTATAATGGGAATGAGTGCATAGCCAACGGCCCCGATTGTAAGCATCGTGTGACCGTGATCCACCTGGAAAATATTAAGCACTCAATTTGCTAGTTTATAAATAATTAATCACATGCGGTTCATACGAAATTTCAGCGTAAAAATATACAATGATAGGTGAATAACTGACTATATTGATATCCGGTAGAAATTCGTCTCGCAGACTGTAGATGTAGTAGAGATAAGTGAGTAGAACGAGAAGAGAAGAGAGAATGGAGGTTAAGTAGATGGAAGATGACGGCTCCTGCGAATACAATCATACGTTCAAAAAAGAAAATAGATAAATATTTTAAGGCAGGCATCTCACGAAACATGATATTTCAAATATCACAATTTACAATCGTTTTGAGTGATTTTAATGCATGAAAATGGAAAATATATAGAATATACTTATGAATAGACTGACATAGATGGTTTCGAAAAGGAGGAAGGAGAGGACGACAACGTTGAGATGGACGAGGAGATGGATACAAGCTCGGAAGGAGGCAGACCATGTGTATAGAACAGCTGAGACTGGAAGAATATTGAATGAAACTACTTTAATGCACTATCAATCCTTCACGACTATCGTCTCAAAAACCAAAGTTCATTTATTCATCATCAACAGACAATAATTAAGTTAAAACCCGAGCTCGGGCAACTTTTAATGTAGAATAGACAATTACTCTACTAACCATTCTTCCTTAGATCCTTGAGGAACCTCTCCTCCCCTCCCGAGTAATTATCAGGGAAGGGTTGTCGTCGCCATAGCACCTTCTCCCACTCTTGAGACGGACTCTGAATGAAATCAATGAACGACAAATCGATTGATTCAACACAAGCAACAATGAGTGAATGACACACAGTCACAATACGTTTCTATTCAGTCCAATGCACGACAAAAGCATCTTGTCAGTAATCTCAATAAAGTACCCCGTACCCTCTATGAGTGGGATTGGATCAAGGTCATCTACTCGCCTCGTCATTTTCCTTTCCTCCTACTTCTCCCTTCTTCTTTAATCTCTCCGATCTCCTTCTCTTCGTGTCACTGACTCCGTTCCCCCTCCATTTCTCGCCCATCCAACGGCGTCTGATCATATATATATGTGTTTTACCAATTAAAGCACAAATGTAAGTGTAATTAAAATGGGGAATAAATGTATCGTGCGATCGAGGCGCGACGCGATACGCATCGCATAAAGTTCACTACTGTAGTGTGCACAGTACGAGCAGACAAAATTTCACCCTAGCTCACTTTCCCTGCGTTCTCGAGCATTTAAGATAAGATTTTTTAGGTAAATCAACCAATTTTCGATTGACAAGCCGTTAAAAAATATTACTTTATTACTTAACGTACAAGAAAAGAAAAAGGAATGTAAAAGTAACGATTGAGATGCTTCTGAGATTTTCAACTGGGATTAAATCATACATGTGGAGAGACATATATTACACGGCTATCTTGGAAATCTTCAAAACATTACGAGATAGAAAAGAGTGTCGAAACATAAAAGGAAAAAATACAGGGAACACATAGATTACAGAATTAGGCAATGGTGCCTATTAGCCAATCCGTGGACAGTGCTCGTACTTAGATGAATGAGAATTCGACCTCGAGGAGGTATCTCATTCTGATCTGCTGCGTGTTGTACACGATGAACTCATTGTAAAGCAGGCCGGTGTTCTGGGTAATCGGATTGCCGATCGGATTGCCGCAGGGAACCACCACCTTGTCGTTCCTGCAAAGGACGATCAATCAATACTACCGCACCCAATGGATATCGACTGACAATTGCTTGTTCTGGCTGGGATCAGGCATGGTTCTGCCCAGTCCCCAAGTGGAACTCTTGCCCATCGGCAGTTTGTTCGCCTCGTAATCCGCCTGCGTCAGCTGGTTCTCATCTCCCAACGCAACCTGCAATTCACATTCATCATTCTCCATAATACTGACCCCTTCTCATTCAGAGATCAAGTACATTTCAATTCAGTCGAGGAATATTGTACCCCATTAACAGATCAGTTCTATTTCCATGGCTCTCACCTCAGCAAGCAGAAGGAAGCCAGTCTGCCCGTCCTCGTTAACATAGCAGTAATTGCCCGACTTCGTGGCCATATCCGCAAAGTAGACGCCCTGATGAGATTCCGTTGAGATTCCCTCGCACCATCAGATTGCACGAAATAGAAAAAGCATCCATTCATTCAGCCCGTCACCACTATCTCTCCCATGAGTACCTTTCCGAACATGTATCCAGTGCAGGGTGCCTCGGGAGGGGCGATGCGAAGTCCCTGCGAGAGAATGCCGAAGAAATTGGACAGACGAGATCCGTGCCACAGAAGCTTCCTTAACAACCATCCATCTCAACGAATCATCTTCCTCTTCCTCACCTGTTTCCAATCTGCTCCATCACTTGCTCATTGTCACCCTCCCCATCTCTATCCACTCTGAACACATTCTTCAATCCCATCTGTATGTTGTGAGTCGATCCGTGAGTCTTCGAGAGATACTCCGCCACAAGCTGAAACCATTCACTTTATTTTCAATTGTAATATGCGTGTTCCAAATAAGAATCATTCAATTAGAATCTCCAATAAGAGATATGAATCCAATCTTCACCTTGTACTCATCCTCATCCTTCTCCATCGCATTGAGTTCACACTTGAGACTCGCGTAGTGTCTGTCCACAGGGTGCACATCGTCCTCGCGAGTTTCCTATAAAAAAATAATAGATTATTTAATATATAGAATTTTAAGATTAAAGAGATGGCTAACCTCCTTCATCGTCTTGAGGGCGTACTCAATATCAGATAAGAGTTCGAGCAACTCGATCTCTTTCTTGAGAATCTTAGGAGTATTGATCATGGCAGGAGGGCGGAAGCCGCACGCGTGTGGAATCTGAAGTGAATTATCTATTTATTTAATTTTGAAAGTGTTTTCATAAATGATTTCACATCATTAGACCGGACAGCATGGAATGGAATGGTCCACTGTGATGTCAATAACAGTGGATTATTCCACCGTTCCTTCCTTACCTTGGTGTAATACTCATTGACTGCAGCCTTGAACGGAGCCCCGAACTGCTTCTTCTCGATGAACTTTTCAATCTTTCCCAGACAAGCGAAGCCCTCCTTAATCTGCTGCTGCGTCAGTTTGCCTGCAAGTATGTTTCAATAAATGAACGCCGAATAAAAATATGAGATGGATACCCCAGATCATAACATGAAACTCAAACGATGACTACATTGGTGCAATCAAAGACTGTTCGTCAATCCTTACCGAGAGGACTCTTCTCAGCATCGAATTCAAGCTGTTTCACTGCCTGTGCCATCGTGCGAATACTGCACATGAGATGCATCACATCCTGCACTCGACCATCCAGTTTAGACTCCACCTGATAAGGGAAACAATGGTCATGTTGAAGGACAGTGATACTGAACCTTGCACTTCTTCTCCTCCTCCTCTTGTTCCTCCTCGATCTTCACACCACCATTCGCCGCTCCGTCCTTAGCATCGTTACCGTAGTCCATCTGGAAGGCAACTTATTACTATAACTTATAACTTATTATTTTTAGAATAAATTTGTATATGAACATTGATGTTTCCCACCTCGATCATAGTATACTTTCCGGGATACGTTTCGAAATCGGCAAAAGTCGTCGGCCATTCGTTGCGCGTCTTATCCTCAAACTTCTTTCCGAACTCATGTTGTGCCTGTAATTCATCCATTTCTCGATCTCATCTTCTCATACCGTACCTTCTGAAGGTTGGTGCCGCACTCGACGAGCTTGTTCTGACCATCGTATCCGACGCGACCCCAGCGGAACCAGACACTGCAAACAAAAACTTCAGATAATAATCGTTTCTCCGTATCCAACCTGTATTTATTCGAATTATCATCCTCCAGCAGCTGGATCACGTAGAATTTGTTGTTGTTATTGCCGATGTTCGTCTGCAAGGAGGTTGTACCATTCCTGCCTGTTTACTAAGTTCATCAGCACGAGATAGTACAAGAGAGAGAGAGAAGTTGATAGTCTTTTCCCCACCTGGTTGAGCATGACGTCGTAGATAAGATCACCATCAGAGAACACGTGTGAAGTGGTGGCCTTGAGAACGCACAATGGATCCACTGCTGCTTTGCCCTTAACACAATCATTCTCCTGTTATTGCCGAGGCGTTCCCCAGATAGTGCAAAAAAGGCCATTGCTCCTCAACCTTACCTTGACTTCTACTGTTCTCCGGATGCTCTTGGCTTCAGACTTTCCTCCGCTCTTTGCATTCATATCTTCTTCCTCGTCGTCCTCTTCCTCCTCCTCCATCTTGACCTTCTTTGATATGGGTGCATCTGTAGGAGAATCATTCAGTATTCAAACTCTAGCTTAAATGTGCAGTGCTAGTGCAAAGGGAAGAAACCTTTTCTGCGGACCCTTGCTGTGCGTTTCATTGCGAAGAGTGCGAAATGCAGGCATAAAAGAAAGCAGTTATCACCCAGAAAATATAAGGTACCCACGACCTCGAATCGTTTCCCCTCATTGTTCGTTTTCTCTAATCTTCAGATACCATTCCACCGTGCTCGTACGGATACCAATTCAAATCAACAATGAGTGAACTCGATCAGTGAGAACATTCCAAATTTATGCGTGTGAGATCAATTTTACATTAACAATGGAGCTGTCTATGCGCTCACTTGCAGCATTGGATCAGAAGACGCTAGTACAATGTTCAAAAATTATTGGAAAATAAGCAGAATCACACACGAGACGAAATTCAATGCAAACTATTCTAATTGGGAATTTACAGATAATCATTAGTTACGTGGGGTGAAAACAAGTCATTAGACAAACCAGAGTGCAATCGGAGTGAGCAGTTGCAAGCATGGATCAGGGGGGAGTGTGAATGTGGGGTGAGACTGTGAGAGGAGGGGTGAATAAGTGGAGAAGGATAATCACTCAGCACCTTCTTCATCAGCGACGGCCTCTGCTTTCTTGCCCTTGCCGCGTCCCTTGGCAGGCTGCTTGACAGCACGCTTCGTAGCCGCAGGCTTCTCCTCCTCTTCGTCTGCAATACAATCCATGCCACACTCATCAATTATACTCACGTAATGTCATACAATTAAAGCCAACAAACGTCCTCGACTTACCCTCATCGTCGTCCTTCTCGACAGTCTTCTTGGCCGCAGCCTTGGCTCCTCTCTTCGGTTTCTTCACTTCCTCTTCGTCCTCTTCCTCGGCAACCTTCTTGGCAGTAGCAGCTGCTCTGGTTGCGGCAGCTCTCTTTGGACGACCAGCAGGCTTCTAAAACAACAATGCAATTTGTGTCTCAAATAATAAAATACCTCAGCCTCCTCATCCTTCTCCTCTGCTTTCTCTCCATCTTCCTCCTTCTCTGCAGCCTTCTTTCCCTTCTTAGCAACAGGCTTCTTTTCTTCGTCCTTCTTCTGTTTCTTAGTCTCCGGTTCGTCCTCAGCAGGTTTGGCAGCTGCCTTTCTGCCCTTCTTGGGAGCTGCAGCTACTTCCTAAAAAACAACAAATTTAGCATCGGGGAAAAGTAGATATGCTCACCTCCTCGTCCTCCTTCATCTCATTGTCTTCGGTAGGCTGTGCTGCCTCGGCCTTCTTGCCGCCTTTGGCCTTCGGAGCAGCCTGGAAGTGATCAAACCATTGACATCAAACACAATTACACCGAAATACAAAAGTAACTTTTAGTAAATATTTACCTTCTTAGTCGCTTTTTCTTCCTCCTTGTCCTCTTCATCTGCCTTCTCCTCCTCATCCATTTTCTGTTCTTCTTCCTCTTCCTCCTTCTTTCCCTTCTTCGTCTTGGCTACAATTGCCGGCTTGCGACCACCCTTGCCCTTGGCCGCAGGCTGGAATAATTGAACTTAAAAAATTTTTAAATACGTGCTCTTACATCCTCGGGAATGGCCTCTTCCTCTTCAGCAATAGCCTCGGGGGCAGTGGGCTCGTCGCCTGCCTCCTCCTTCTCCTTCTGCAATAGAACATTTAACATAGGAGACAATTATAGAAGGTTTTACCTTTTCAGAGGCCTTTCTTCCTTTCTTGGCTGGCATCTTCTCTTCTTCCTTCTCTTTGACTTCCTCGGCCTTTTTAGGTCCTCGTTTTGCCTTCTGGGCTGGACCTGAAGTAAAACATGTGGTTTGGTGTTAAATAAGTGTGTAATGAAAATGCAATAAATAGAGATGCAAAAAAGAAGATGGTAGGCATAGTGACGTGGTAGGTATGGAGAATGATTCAATCACTGATAGGGAGAGGCTTATCGATCGCTATGACAAACACACGACATGAGGACTCAGCTTTCGAGACGGCTCCACCTAATGAACAGACTCGTAACCTAGAGAAAAAAATGTTTACGAGAGAGGAAGAGGCGGATTCGTATCTACGCGTAGCAACACGTATCGCGCCCGCACTCTCTTTCTCTCTTCCCGCTCGTTTTCCCCTCTCCCTCTAGCTCTCACCAACGCAGATACACAAAACGCGTACGTACGAATGCACTCGCGTCTCACCAACATAGCAACGTAAATTCGATGACCAATCAATTTCTCACCCTTAGCAGGCTCTTGCTCAGTCTCGTCCTCTGCGGCGTCTCCTTGTTCTTTGTCCGCAGTCTCGATGTTCTAGAAAGTTTTTTTTTCTCTTCGAATATTTGACGATCACATTTTCACCTCATCAGGGTTTTCTTCTTCGACCTGGGCCATCGTTACAGTCTTGGCAGCCTTCTTGCCTGAACGACAATAGATTGATTGAATAACAGATTGAATAACAGAGTCGGTGATCTCTGACAAACCTGAAGTCTTCTTGCCCTTGACGGAAGATCCTTTGGGAACAGTCACCGTATCCTCGACGTCCTGAAGCACGAATTAGAATATCCTTGCCTCCGAGGTAGTTGCCCAAATAGTAACTAGCACCATCCTGCAACAATCCATACTCACCTTTTCGGCGTTGTCAATTTCAGGTTCGTTCTCCTTCACATCAACGGTCACTGATGCCTTTCTTGACATTCCAACTGAAATAAATAGAATCTTTCCACGGTCTGACAGCGCGACCGCCGCACGTTTTTCAGACCCCGCCCCCTAAGCCAATTCCGCATAATGCGCGCGCATTCTCAGATTATGGTAATTTACTATCTCTTTTTGATTTTACATGCAATTCCGTGCGAGAGTGAGTCATTTTCGAAATTTTTAACTTTATTTATTTTATTTTCACCGTTGATTATTGCTCTCTCCGCCTCTTTTTTTATATTCTAGCCACTTTCTAAGTGCATAAATATGCGCTTCGCGTTTGCTACTTGCTAATTGCCTCAAATTGCAATGTTTTCCGGTTTTTTTCGCGTGATATGCGAACTAATATTATAGAATGTTTGACAGATATAAAGAAACAAATATTTATTTATTAATTAAAAATAAGAAACTGAGAGAAAATTGAATCTCGCGCCGAAATTTCAGTCGCACAGTGAGCACCTAGTACGCGCGCACAGTGCGATCCAAACCACACCACCGTTCAGTTTTGTGGAGCGTGTCAGACCGTGTCTTTCAAGATTCGAAAAAGAACAAAACATGAAATGGGAACTCGCTACAGCCTATTTTCACAGATTGTATACGACGGGCATGCACCTGATCTAAGAGACAATAAATAAAGGTAAATAAACAGACGCTCAATTACCGAACAAGCGTTAGAAACAGCATTTTAAAAAATACGAATATTTTCTTTTGCGCGCGAAAATTCGAAATTTTAATTACAGTAACCGTTTTCAGACTTTTTGAGTGATTTTTCAGGTTCTTCCCTCCGGGGAGAACTAATTTCAAAATTTCTTTGACAAAGTGCCTTAACGGGTATCGATCGGGTCGAGTCAGTGACCTCCCCGTGAGCCCCCTTTTTGTTGTTTTCGTTTCCTTTTCACTAGAATTTTGAGCATGTTCCAGTTCGCTAGAGCTAGCTCGTGTCCGTAATCGGATATTGTGGTGATTTTCTCTGTTGGATAAGCGTAGAAGTCGTGTCTAGATGTGTCCGTAGCAAAGTGTGCTGTATTGCGCATTCTTTCCGTGCGATTCACTCGCCAACAAACACTACTTTGCTATCTTTGCGTGCCCTCACTCTCTCTCTCTCTCGTGCTACTCTCATTCATTCGTCCCTCTCCCTCTTTCGCAGTACCTTACTCTCGTCCGTCCAATCGTTTCTCTTCTAGAACCTCCCAAATTCTCGTCTGTCTTATCTCACTCGATGGCGCGCGTATCAATTGTCCATTCCCTTCCTGCGATACTCTGTAGTGTCTGTGCTCCTCTCCACGAATCGACCCATAGCCACGCAATCGCGCAGATCTTATTGCTTGATAAGCTCGTCTCCCTTGATTCCTTGTTCATATGGCTCGTTACTGATCAGCGAAAGTTGATATGCCTCCTTGCTCTGCCCATCCACATTTAGTCGTTTCTCTTCATTACTTGCTTCTCTTGCAGAAATAGAATGTCAGTCAAGCAAGTTACCCTGAAGGAGGTTTCCGAGCACAACTCTATGAAATCGCTCTGGTTCGTCATCGGAAACAAGGTTTACGACGTCACCAAGTTTGTCGACGAGGTTTGTTACTGCCCCGCAGATTATTCGTTATTTTCCTGGTACGAATCGCTAGATGCCCAAATTTTCCCCAATTCATTCCTGTTTTCGTTACCATTCTCCTTGTTATTCAGGAATTACTCTCGAATGGAGTGGGAGTTTTTTTGACTAAAAATATGATTGTAGCATCCCGGAGGCTGCGAGGTTCTCTTGGAACAGGCTGGAAAGGACGCCACTGAAGCCTTCGAGGTTGGCATTTTCATTTTTTCCTAATTAAAATTTGTTATTTCTAGGATGTCGGCCATTCAACGGACGCGAGAGCGATGAAGGAAGAGTATCTCATTGGAGAAATCGTCGAGGTGCTTAATTTTCCTTCCATTTGGGGGGTAGATCAATATGGATCGATACTCGCCCCAGCCATGTTTACGTGTCTAAGTGTGCGAGTGTGTGCGATTAGAGAGGAAAGGGAGATTGATAGAGTAGACTACGACGAGTTGGTATTCCCCTTCTTGCACGGATAGAAAGGAAACACTGGGAATCGAGACAAAGAAGAAGGCAAAGCTGACAGTGGTGACGCGTCGATTGATAAGGTTCAAGGGTCAACGATTACACGTATGCATGGCGTGATGAGTGTGACACGATAGGTCGCATTCTGTGTCGAGATGGGAAGAGTTTCGATGAACAGTGATCGATTCCTGTCGAGGGATTGTAATCTGAATAGATGGTAATCGAATAAGTTGGGAAGGGGACGATAATATTTTGAAAGTGTTCTTACTTCCTTAACCCCACATGTTGTTCGATCGGCTATTCCGTGGGTGGGAAATTATGAGACTCGAACAAACATTAACATTGAAAATGCAATTGTTCAGGCCGAGCGCAAGCTGTACTCATACGACAAGAAGCCCCAGCAGATGTGGAACACCGACAAGGATAAGGATAACAAAGTTAGAGCGTGAGTTTCATTTATTCAATAGTTGAAAAGACATTTGGGCTGTGACCCTTTGCTGTGTCCAATCTTGATCAGAGGATGAAGGAGAAATGCGCGATTCCCTTGAGATGCTATCCGCTGTCAAGATTAATCCGATCTCCATTAGGATCGGGTCAAATGAAGTGGTTGGCTAGTCCCACATCCCACTGACTGTTTGTCGTCTTATAAAGTAGCATCTAAAAAATCAGTAATATTGTAACGTAATGCATGCTATAACAGGCAAAGGTTGTCCGGAATAGGGCGAAAAAATTAAGAAAATATTTTAAAATATATTTTCAATCCGTCTCTTTTCAGCCAGAACGGCCCATTGGACGCTCTTGTGACGCCAGCTCTCATTGCCATCGCCATCGCTATGATCTACTATCTCTTCCTCGCCTAAATGATCTTCCATCTTTGATCTACTCATTCCATCCCTTCTGCCTCACCCAATGATGGGTTGCAGCCTCTATCTTATCTTTTTTGTCCACATGTTATTTTTCAAAGTAGTCTCCTGAAATTTTATATGCGCTGCTAACTGGTTGACCGTTATTTCTATCTCCCTGATTGTGATACAATTTGTAGTGTAAATCAATAAATATTCAGAGTATCTATTTGTGAACATTTTACACTACCAACAAAATAGTCACTTGTCTGACCCCCTCGAATGTGGGGAATATCTCGTTCCGATTAGTGCATCGTTCGCTCAGTGAGAGATAGAACAGAAAGGGGCACACAATATGCACTCTTCTTCACGGAACTCGAACTACACGTGTGCAGAGTATTACTTTTCGTGTCCCTCTCTCAATCAGTTTCTGACTCATTTGTGTTTAATGTCGAGCCATTTTCTGCATTTATAGTAAACAATTTTAAACCACACTTCAGACAGGGTAGAATTTGGACCGGATGGGATTATTATCGAGTTTTCGCAGCTTCGATGCGTACTCGAAGCCACTTGAGGATTTCCGGATAAAAACAGCATCGGGCGGTTTGGGTGAGTTCATTCTTTAAATCTTGGAATGAATTGGGAATAATCGTTAATTTTTGGAATCTATTCGAATCAAAAGAAAAAAAAATATGCAGCTAGGGGATAATGGAAAGAGATTGGTGGCGAACAAATTCTTGTTCAATGATCACTGATAACTTTGTCTGTATCAAAATTGAGTCATATTCTATGACAGCGTTCTTTAGTAGTTATAAACGCTCCGCAAAATGCTAAACAATTATGGCTGGCTACAAGTTCGCTACAGAATCTCAACATAAATTTCGATTTTCAGTTACCGTAATCGCGGCAATCGTAATCGTTGGTCTTTCCATCTCGGAGAGTGTTTCGTATCTCCAATTGGAAGTGGTTGAGCAACTCTTCGTCGATTCGACCACTTCAGATGAGCGAGTTCCCATTAACTTCGACATCCGATTCCATCGATTACCATGTTCATGTGAGTTCATTTCTCCAAGCTACTAATGTTAGATTGCCATAATTGCAATCAAGAGGATCCAGCCGAAAGTGGTAGCGAGATGATAATCTGAAATTTGTATCGGCATCCTCTGATCTGAATGCATTGAATGATTCAGTGGTGACGATCGATGTAATGGATGTGAGCAGTGACAATCAAGTGGATATTGAACACGATATCTTCAAAGTGAGATTGGATAAAGACGGAAGGAATATCACTGAAGTACCATTGAAACTGGGTCAGTTCTTTCGTATTGTCTCCTTCCTTTCAATTCATTGTCCGAAACCACCATGATTCGCTTTGATTTGTCTAATATCATTATTGGTATTAGACAAATGAAAGCTCTTCACTCTTTACTCTCCACTCTTCACTCTTCACTCTTCACTCTTCAGAATGTATGCATAATTGATACTCCTTGCAGTTGTGAACCAGAACGCGACTACGGTATCAACGGGCGAAGTGACTACTCCCAAGTGTGGCAGTTGCTATGGAGCACTCCCGGACGGATCGTGGGTTATTGGCTACTCCATTATGATTACTGTGTGATCGAATTGTGACTATACATGGCTATATTCATAGCTACAGTATTGCATATTAGTCACTGTTGAATGCTTTGAGTAAAATGACGTTCATGATAAGATATTTCTGCAGATGCTGCAATACATGCGAAGAAGTGAAGGAGGCCTACCAACTGAAGGGATGGCAAGTGAATCTGGAGTCTGTCGAGCAATGCAAAGTCAGATATTTTATTCTTCATTTTTCATCTGCAAGGAATGAGACGTAGAAAACGAAAAAATCATTAGTTGAGATTAACATCAGATAATTAGCTTTAAATTAAGAACGACGAGTGGCTGAAACTGCTGCGGGACCACAAGGAAGAGGGATGCAGAGTATACGGACGAGTGAATGTATCCAAGGTGAGATATCGAACCTTAATCCCCTTAACTAATCATGATATGACTAAGTTGCGAGTGAGACGAATATTTTAACGAAAAGAAGTATGCTAAAAAATGGCCGTCAACCGAACTTGATGAGGCATACTATCATTTCATTCGTCAAATAGTAAATCACTTTCACAGGTAGCCGGTAACTTCCACATCGCTCCTGGAGATCCCTTCCGTACACTGAGAGCTCACGGTGAGACTGGAATTACTGTTGATAGATAGTAGAGAGCCATTGCGAGTTACATCGGGTTAGTTCATAAAAATTGATAGTATATGAGTCGCTGAGAAATTGGATGGGTTCCAAGATTATTTGAAATGATAACTTATCCTCCTTTTTTCTTGGGTGATAATTCACAAGTAAGAGTATGTTGTCAGTAAAAGTATTCTATGCAGTACACGATCTCCACTCCCTGGATGCTTCTTCCTTCGATTGTGCCCATTCCATCGACCATCTCTCGTTCGGGACTCATTGGCCAGACAAGGACTATCCATTGGATGGAAGCAGTCACGATGAGAAGAAGGGTCAGTGAGATCAATTGATGAGAGAAGGAGAAGCTGATGAGTCTAGTCTCAAGTGAGATTAATTGCATAGAATGAAGAATGAAGAGTAGTAATTAAAACTCTCTGAAAAAAGTTTATTGACGAAATTGTAACTGAAATATCGTGGTAATTCCAGGTGGAGTGATGTACCAGTACTACGTGAAGGTTGTTCCTACCTCCTACCATTCCATCGACAGTCACACAACACACTCACATCAGTTCTCTGTCACTTCCCATAGAAAGGTGAGGGGGGGGGGGGACTAGATAAAGGGGTGGACGTTGAATTGATGTAGGGTTATGGAGAATAACTGTTTGCCTTTTGATCGCACTTCTTTTTCATGAGTGATTAACGAGTTGATTGTGTCACTCTATATCGATCTTCCTCGCAGGTTGTTGGTGGCGGAGTCTCTGGTCTTCCGGGTCTCTTCGTCCAATACGAGTTCAGTCCTCTCATGGTACTCTACGAGGAGAGACAAGCGTGAGTATTCATTTCATCAGCATGCTAATTTTCCTACACATATTCCACATTCACGATCTTGGCATTGTTTAACAAGACTAATCGGTTTCTGAATCAGTAAAAATGGATTTCAGCCCACTGTCGACATTCCTGGTTAATTTATGTGCGATAATCGGAGGAGTCTTCACTGTCGCATCTCTCATCGACTCATTTATCTACTCTGGCCATCGAGTCATCGCCCAGAAAATGAATTTGAATAAACTTGGTTAGTAGTTTATAATCTATTTATTGTTCTAACTCCTCTCTGAATTTCACTTGCTGATTTTGAATCAGGCTTTCATTTTTCATCATTTTTTGCAATATATTGTACAGGGCGTAGAGTTTATCGTGCTAATTCGCAAGTTGTTTACTCATTTGTTTGCCAATTTTCCTCGGCGGGTGTTAAATTCTGTGCTGTGATAGATAATTGTCGATAAAGAGATCATAGATGTTCTGTCGAGATCCAAAGACATGTTCGATCGATGGCAATCAAAAGAAGAGCAAAACGATAGTGAGACAAAGCAGAGCGTAAAATCCGAGAATCTGCAATGTGCCTAGTGCACCGAATAAGCGATCAAGCGAACACGTTTGTTTTGGAATATTATGCAACATTGTTTCAACTCCATTTATGATTATGTTCAACTTCATTTATGACTATTGTCAACTCCATTTATGACTATGTATGGTTACTTTCCGATGTCTTTGACTTGCTTCTCCATTTCCTCAGCCTTCTTCTCTCTGATTCTCAATCTCGCCCTCTGGATGGAATCCTTCTGTTTATCCATCGCTGACTCCATTATATCCCTGCAGTCTTCTCTGTACACGAACTTGTATCCTTCCGGGAACTGCAAATCATTCAGATCGATACATAAAGGCCGATTGACCTACCCCTTTAGTTTGGTATTTCTTTTTCTCATTGTTCTCTAGAGCTTGTCTGATCAGATCTCGTCTTCCCGTAGGAGCTGGCACCTAAAATGGGACAGTTTAATAAAGATTCGATGGCCGTCGTCCATACAGTCGTCACGTTTCCATTTTCTTCAGTGAATATTCCCTGCAATCATCGATTCAGTGAGATTGAGACACAGACTCACCTTCTTCTTCTCCTTCTTTGCCACTGTTGAGAATGGCAAATCGAAATTGCTCTTCTGATAAGTGTAGAGTGAAGAAGGGAATAGCAAGAAGGAATTAAGTTACTCGCTTCACCTTAGTTGATGTAGAACTCATAGCACTCTTCTTTGAACCACCCGAGTGTTCATCCACTTTGTTTGCTAGTTTAGAGAATCTCTTCGATTCGGTTGCATCAGCATTTCTAGCTATCGCATTCGCTGCTTTGCGTTTCTTATGAACACAATACAACCAGATTCCCATAATTACTGAAAAGACGATCGAGATAGGAAAGACCATCGACTGTGTTCCGCTTCTTACTTGCGGTTACCACTCCCGAAATTAATCCTGATATGCCAGCAATAAATCCTATCTTTTTAAAGTTTTCTTCGTCTTTCTCCGCTGCTTCGTCTATATCTGCAAGAGAGACCATCTGAGATGAAAGAAGGCGAATGAAGAATGATGCTTCTCTCGACATTGTGAATACTCTTGTTGGAATACTCTTGTGAATACTCATCAAACACAAATAGAGAAGCGAATATTAATAAGATAGATAGCTTACAATGACAGTAGATATGAAATTTATCTTCCCAAACATTCGACGAATCTTCTCCGGAGAGGGTGTAATAGATCTTGCCATCTTTACGATTGCATGAGAATCCTTTCACGTCTTTTTCCGAAGCAGATCCAATTTTGATTCTGAGAATCGCTGATTGAATTTTGATTCCTAGTCAAACTAACTGAAGCTGTCCACCTTCATGGCATGCTGGGAGGTTCTTTTCATTCTGAAGTGAGTAATGCTAAACTGTGGGACAGGAAATCACTCACAAGAAAACTTCCGTGCAGAACCGAATTTGGAATCCGACCACAATCCACTGCAATGGTCTTTCAAATATTGGCTCAATTCTAATCCATACACTCATTGGTGCAGTACACTTCCGGCCCTTCGGGCGAAAGAGTCGTAGACACAGAGCTATCGTTGAAAGACCATAACATTCTTCCTTTGATATTAATGCATTCGAATTTCGCATTTTTCACCGGATTCCTTCCTTTTATAACGAAGTAGTCATAGCCTGGGGGACACTATAAAATCGTATATTTCATATTCGCGGAGATATTGTTTCACTTCAATCTTCGTTTCCATCGCTTTATGATGCTCATTGCTATTAGCATTAGTAATGAGAGTTTTCTTCAATGATTGTCTTCCCGGCGTAATCTTTGGTATGTAATCACAGAAGAATTTTGCTGGAATGGATGAAACAGATGGGGAGCAAGTAGAATTGCTCCCACCATCCCCCACACATCGCACATCGAGATCCGTGGAATAATCAAGAATTATCGGTGATCCTTTCGGCAAAGTCAATTCCCATTTGTGCACTTTTTTATGCAGCGCGCAACCCAATTTAAGAACTTTTTCATACTCTGAATTCTCGTCCGATCGGTACCTGAAATAAGAATTTTCGATTTTTAAAAACTATGTTCCACCCTACTCGAAATGGGAATACTGTCCAAATATCTCCTCGTCTGCAGTGCCATTGTATTCTTTTGTACAATATCCTACATTTAAATGTATTTTGGCCTGAAACTCAATTGATATGAAAATGATTTAAATATTCATTTTATATTATCTACCGTCTTATATGACTTGGTCCTGTCAAATTTCTGCGTCTTGTATTTCAAACGACTTTGATCGCAGAAGAGAAAATCGCCTCAAATATCAAAGTTAAATTCAATCAACGATAGCCACGATCATTTTTGAGTAGAAACAAACCAACTTAAAGTAAAGGAGCGTTCGCCTTCTTTCACTCCGTTAACAAAAAGTTGGAATACTTTTGGGACTTCGTCAATCGTTATAACCTGTTATAAATTGGCATTGTGGCCTGTACATCTCTATCAACTAAACTGATTTTCTAACTGGAAACTCGTCTTCACATAATAATGGGTTTGATTTTGAATCTTGTTTTGCACCTGAAGAGACAATATCTCTTTTCCATAGTATATTGCAGACAGTTGTCAAGATCACCTTTCTTTAGAACTTCGCCATCTTTCAATGCTTGTAATGTAACCACATCGTTATCATCTTTCGAGCAAGAGAACAATGTTTTGGAGGAAGTTCCAACAACTTCTTTGAACTCAATCGTTTTGACACGATTATTCAAACCAAGAAGTTTAACTCTATATTTTTTCTCAGTGTAGGCACTGCAATGATTGTATTCCGTGATGTGTTTGTGTGATTGCACTCACTGTATCATTACAATCGCAGTTGGTTGAGAAGGAAGATCAAGAATGCCTTTATATCTTTGAAGCTCTGCCTCAGGTTCGTTATTCGCTCCGTAATAGCAAAACTGAATGAAGAAAAAAATCATCATTATTGACTTATACTGCATTTTCACAAGCTTACGTAGTCATCAGCGCATTCAGGGAACTTGCGGGCAGTGCACTGCTGTAGATATGCGAGGAAGATGCAAGTACAAAGGAGTAGCTGCATTCTCTGAAATTTGAGATCTGAGATACAAAAAGGAATCAAGAATACGGTATCCAAATGATATGGATAAGTTTTCTAAATATGATTCAGTAGGTAAGTTCTTCTGGACACTGCATATGTACGATGCTGTATCCAGGCATAGGATTGAAGATGGAGATTGGCGATCCCGAGATGAGATGAGGTCGGGTATTGGGGTCATCCATATCTCACCTTACTGGTGGAGCATTCGTGTCAACCGCGTGTCGTCGAGAGAAGAGGTAGAAATAAGGTTCCCTACCAAATGTCGTCCTTTTATATGGGATAGAGGAGTTATGTAAATCTAGCAATTGAAAAGAGATTTATTTGTTTTTACTATCACGATAGTTTTACGAAATTTTGGTCAACGTGCATTACGAGTCTGAACGTGACTTTTGATTCGATTTGCTCCATCATGTCTTGTGATCGTTTTGTTCTGGATGTACCGTTTGAGATCTTTAATTAAAATATCCAAAAATATTTATAAAAAGTCACTTAGTCATACGCTGAATTTGAAGGCGTCGGATACTGTAGGTCGTATGATGAGAACTATTTTTTCTTTTTCTTTTTTTTGATCGCGTTTTTGCAATTTTTGTTTTTTTTGTTGTTTTTTCTTCGTTTTCATTACTATTTTGTAATTCTTTTGCAGTTTCAGCATGCCCAACAATCGTAGACACTTGGAGGCGCCTTCCAGTGGCAGGAACCGACTTAAAGATAACGTAATTCGTGAGTGCACTAGTGATCGATCGCTGCAGGGTGAATTCGCAGTCATGTTCGCACTTTGTAGGGAGTGTTTCCCTCGCAAACGGTAGAGGCGATCGGAATGCCAACCAGGATGACAGAAGAGGCGAAGGTGCAGCCAATGCGGGTCCTGAGGAGGTCTCATTTTAAAGTCTTTAACTGAAACTGTCTCTTGGGGGCACGAATTTTTTTCGCTCGATCTGGATTAAATTCAAATAACTTAAAGGTTCCGATATCGACTGATAAACTTCAATCAGTAACTACTAACTAAGAAATTTGTTCAGCCTCGTGTGGCGCAGCGAAAGCATAAGGAGAAGTATTCTCGTTATCAAGAATCGGAAGATGATTCAGAGGAGGAAAGCGAATGTTCAGAAGAAGAAAGTGAAGGTTGGAGTATATTTCACGATTTAAGTATTAATTGTGGCCATACTAGATTCGGATGTCTCGAGTGAGCTTTCAGACGACAGAGGATCAACGGATAGTTCGAGTTCAAGATACTCAAAGGTACGTAGATACATTTCAATATTTAAAAAGTAGTATATTTCAGCCTCGTGTGGTGCAGCGAAAGCTTCAGGAGAAGAATTCTCGTTATTATGAATCGGAAGATTCTTCAGAGGAGGAAAGCGAAGGTTTAAGATTATTATATTAATAAATTCGTAATTATTACTATCGTAGATTCGGATGTCTCGAGTGAGCTTTCAGACGACAGAGGATCAACGGATAGTTCGAGTTCAAGATACTCAAAGGTACGTAGATACATTTCAATATTTAAAAAGTAGTATATTTCAGCCTCGTGTGGCGCAGCGAAAGCATAAGGAGAAGTATTCTCGTTATCAAGAATCGGAAGATGATTCAGAAGAAGAAAGCGAAGATTCAGAAGAAGAAAGCGAAGATTCAGAAGAAGAAAGTGAAGGTTGGAGTATATTTCACGATTTAAGTATTAATTGTGGTCATTCTAGATTCGGATGTCTCGAATGAGCTTTCAGACGACAGAGGATCAACGGATAGTTCGAGTTCAAGATATTCGGAGGTTTGTAGATGTATTGTAATTTAAAATAAAGTTTAATATTTGAAGCCTCGTGTGGTGCAGCGAAGGAATCGATATATACCTTCTCGCCATTACAAAACGGAAACTGAAGAGGAAAGTGAAGGTAAGGAGGGATGGCTTTAGCTTTATATTTTGATCGTGAAACATTCTGGTTGCAGATTCGGATGCTTCGAAAGAGATCTCTGATTCGGGAAGTGACTCTGAATACAGCTCCCAGTCGAGATCAACTTACTCGGAGGTTAGACAGTACTTCTGATTGTCTCAATTATTGTTGTCTCTTCCAGGAGGTCAGCGAGCACTCGGATGATAATCTCTCCTATTATCGATCGAATGATTCAGATGTAAGATCAGCCGGCATCAAGGAACTACATGGTATTTTCCAGGCTGAGTCAGTGCCCAACGAGGTTTCCACTCTGAGTGAAGAGATATCAAGTGACGAGGTACGGCAATTGATCACAGTCCTGAACATAACCAGACTGGGTGTCCGAATATATAGATTATGTACAGGAAAGAACGAGCTCTGAGGAGGAGGATGATTCGTATTTTACGCCGACTGAGAGATGTACTGACTACCGTATCCATGGTCAGTTACAGTAATCAGTATTCTCTTCAGCCTTCACGACAGCCTCCGATCGTACGACGGCGCCCTCTCTTCGTACTGAATCGGAGCAGAGTGATGACGAGAGATTCGCGAGAATGGTGAGATTCGTGTTGCACACTCTGACACATCAGCCCCACCACTAGATCTAGTGATGTGTTCAACACACTCGTATTTTGTCCTTTGTCCTCCGAAAGAGAAGCATAATATTATGTTTTGATCCCGCTTTTTTGCAATTTGATGCTCCGCCATATTTTATATTTGCCAGCCTCTTCTTTAAAAAAAGAAGTTGATTCTCGACCACTGTCTCTCCTTGCCTGAGAGTTCAATGTCCCCAACCATTTGCATCACCTCATTTTGAATTGTTTCTGTGATTGAGAGGAATGATTGGAAAGGATGAGGAATGGTTCAAAGTTCGCTCTGTCCTTGCTCGTACTAATCGAGAGTTGACCTTTGCCTCACCAGCTGCATTGTTTGCAAAGATAAGAAGAGAGGGGAGGATGGAGTGTAGCTGAGACGGAAGGAGGAGAAGGGGAGGAAAGAGAGGGAGAGAAGGACGATGAAGAGACGACAGTGATCGAATAGAGATACAAAGGGGAGAAAGAGTGAAATGGCTGTCCATCTCCCCTTCTCTTCCCTCCCCTCTCCCTCCTCTCCTCTTTCTAATCATGGCGCGATTGGAATCAATCGCCCCAATGTAGTTTATCATCTCACGTGCGAGTGTCGTCACAACAGCTGACCGTTGCGAATTCGCAGGAGTCGGCGATTCGGAAGATGTAGTTTAACACTTTGTAGATCGCACCCATGAGCATCCGGTCGACCAGCCATTCGAATGAGGATGATCGCAGAGGAGGTAGGGCAATGTAGGGGTAGACGGTAGACTAGGAATTGGGTATCTGGTACTGCTATTGCAACACGAGAAGTGGGAGTAGAAACTCGAGTAGACATAGTTCAATGAAGTAGTCGACCTGTAAACTAGACTGTTGTACTGCACTAAGGTCATCTCATTCCTATCCAGTTCCATCTCTGAAGGGACGGTGTGGTGCGAGAGAGGGGAAGAAGGGAGGAGAGAGGGCAGGGCAGGGGCTGAAGATGGTCGGCCCATATGTCGAATGATTAGGGTGTAAGGGGAGAGAGGAGGGGGCGGAGGATCAGGGAGGGACTATAGTGGAAAGAAGTGGAAAGATCCTCTACCATCACACCATATCCCCCTTCCTCCCTCCCCCAGTCGGACAGTAGTCAAGGTCTTCACTCCTAGTCAATACTTCCCCAATCCCCATCTACAGTACTCCCCTGAACCATGTATTGGCTGTCCTATTTACCAGAACCGGTTACAGCCCTCATCCCTACGATCATACAGTACACGCTTGAGGAGGGTTGGTGCACTAGCGATTTTTTTATATTTTCGATGGTTAACAGAATAATTTCAGGTTCGTATACAGATTCAGAAGAGGATTTGTCCGACGACGAAGAAGAGGAAGATTGCTTTAGTTCTGAAGAAGGTACGGGGTCATTTGATATGAACGACTTCTGTCGAGAGAGATGGGTTGGAATGTTTCCCTCGATTGATTGAGTCAACAATTGTTTGTAGATGACACAGAGGAGGAGGAAGAAGAGGACGAAGAGAAAGACAAAGACGCCGTCACTGATGAAGAGGAATCTGATGTTGAATCCTGTATTGAAGACGAGGAAATGAACAGTGAGGAGGTATCGGACTTTGATCTTTGGACTTTGGACCTTCGAGAACGATTAGAGACGATGATTGGGGGTCGAATGCAGTCACGCGCATTGTTGGGTACGCGATGAGTAACGTCTTTCGAAACGTCGAACCCTTTTTGAACGGGAGAGAAACAAGAAGGAATGTGTGACCTGTGGAAGGTAGATCAGTGGGAGTCTCTTCCCATCTCAGGATTCGTGTGTCTCTCTCTCTTCCCATCCCGCTCCTCTCCGCCGATCTCGAGTCCAGCTCCCCTCTACCAACTACAATCAATCCCGAAGTATGCGACAACTCTTTTCCCGATTAGTAAAGCTCATCCGAGGTACGGTGGATCGACGAGAGAGAAAGAGAGATTACGGTAGTTGACTGAAATCGATTTCAGACGCTGGCCGTCGGATGTTCCCCGGGCGTTGGAATGAGGATCTAGAAGAGGACTCAGAAGAAGATTCAGATGAGGATGAGGAAGAAAGTATGTTCTCGTCAAATATTGTAAATGTAAGAGCTATAATGATATTGATTGCAGGTGACGACGAGTCGACAGATGAGGTCATCTCGGTCACGACCAATTACAGGTATGTCAATATTCAATTGATGAGTGACGATCGATAGTTGACAATATATTTTAAAGGAGATCACGTTATCGGTCCCCCCACGGGCGTCCGAATGAGGATGATTCAGAAGAGGAATCGGAAGAAGATTCAGATGAGGATGACGAGGTGTCGGACGATGGAAGCGATGTCCGTCTTCCAGAGACGAGTGAGGAAGAGGTACGATGCAAAAGGGTGTTCCTTGCATTATTTCCTGCTTAAGATATCTGATGACGAGAGGGAACAGCGCATGGCTGAAGATGAACAGAGAAGTACGTGTGAATATACCGGACAATTTCTGTAGATATATCAGTCATCGATCGTCTCTACCGTACGCCTTTACAGTAATGGCGACATCGACTACTCTGCTTGGCGCGTGCACTATCTGTCACGAAGAGGACGTCATCGAACCGACCATGTGCAAGAACTGCAAGAATATCGTCGGATGCTTCACGTGAGCTTCTTTATCTTGTCCAGGCGTTTCTCTCGATATTAATATCTCTTCCAACTATCTTTATTATGATCGATTAATGCAAAATGAAGGTGGATCAAATGTTTATGAATTTTAAAATTATAATTGATCATAACACGGGTTTCCTGTAAGAATGTAGGAATGCCTGCTACAAAGAAAAATATTTTTGTCCCCGATTGCTTTGATATTTGGATCGTGGGAACCTTGGGGGTATTGAGAAGCATTGAATACCGAGTTATGGTCGTTTGAAGTGGTAGGTCAAAAATCGATAAAATGCAAATTTGACCAAATGACCCGGATGGGCATTCTCATTAGCCCCAAGGGTAATCGTGGATGATGATTATTTTAAGGTGTGTCTCTCGTTGGATTCGTGCTGCAAATCTTCCTAAGTGTCCCCTCTGTCGAGAGATTTGGAATGAGGATGCCGATCAAGCCATCCCAGTCAGAATTGTCCACTGAGCATTACGGTCTCCAATTACTCCAATTCCACTTTGTCACACTTTTCATACTTGGATCCATCTATCATGCTACCCCGTTATGTTTTTCACCCATCCCCTAGAACTGGTAAGTTTTCACACTGGAAGATTCTATTACGCCTGACCTAACTCACCCATGATATTTAGCGTTTTATTTTTCTGTAATTTGTTATTGTCTGTTAAGTAAACTAATTCGTGACTTGTTGTCTTATTTTTGCCTTGTATAATCTCTATTATATTGGAGAGTACTATACTCCCGTACATGATTTGCATTTTAATTGATTAATCATATTACAAGAAGAAAATTATACATGAGACCGTGAACTGAAGAGCGTAGTTATTATTCGAATAAATTCACAAACAAATATCAAGTAAAATGGTCTAAAACTGGGGTTTTCGAAAAAATAAAAAATCAATTCTCGATTTGCAATTTTTGTGTACAGTGTTGTATGGAGCAATTTCTCGGGGCGGGTCACAATTCTTTTTGAATTATTATTTCGCGAAATTTTCGAAATCAATTAAAATATTGCTTTAAATCGATAATGCACAGCATATTGTGGCTTATTGTCGCCTTATTTAATTCCTCCTTCAGTTGTGATATCTTTATTGACGAGGGCCTCACTTTGAATGCGCAATTCGCCTTCACTGTCCTGTATTTGCATGTTACATTGGCATTCACGTTTGTCATGTATTTGTTCTCGTAATTTGCTCATTCATTCATCTATCGCTTCAGCTATGCCTCGCGCTCCTCGAGCGCTAACAGCGGCACCTACACGCGGCAACCAACATTTAATAGAAGACAGCAGCGATGACGATTTGTCAGTTTTTCGAGTTGTTATTCTTGGCTGTCACGCAGCGCCACACTACTTTTACAAATCCAAAGCTCTAACTAAGTAAGGCAGAAGTGTTTGGATTTTTATTTTTTAAAACTAACTTATGATATTTCAGCGCCCCGACTCCACCCCGTGCTCGTAGATTGGCTGGAGGAGGAGCGAGAGGAGCTCCACTGCCAGTCAGAGCAGCTCCAAGAGGTGCCATATATCGACATACTCGATGATTCATTTTCGCACTTTGTTCTAGCAATTGCTAAATTGCTATTATTTGCTATTATATCTTTTTCATGATAATTAATCAAAATAGTGATCCTTGAGGTCGAGCAGTTACTGCAGCGACACGTGGTCGTGCTGGCCCTTCGAGAAGAGGCGGAGCTAATACGTCAGCCACACGCGGTCGGACGACTGGCCCATCGAGAAGGGGCGGAGCGAATACGGCAGTGATGGGAGGAGGCAGAATTGGACCCATGTATGTCACAACGGAGTTGATCGTTGACCATAGATTTGATTGCAGCTTCGGTGGTCGTCAGAATAACATGCTCGCCCACGCTGCTCGCAATGCCGCAAGGTTATTTATATACAACGATTGTTTGAAACAATCAAAGTGTTGTGTTCAGACTGACCGGTGCGGGTCAACGCGCGACGAGAGTGGGACAGACGAGGGCGGGGTGAGTAAAGAGATACTGACTCGAAGTTGAATGATTTGTATGGAAGAAGTTTGCACTTGCAGTGGTGCCAACGATACGATTGTACTCGGGGAGAGCGAGGAGGAAGATTCTGATGAGGAAGGAGAAGATGTCGAATTTAGTGATGATGAAGAGGAAGAATTGATTGATGGTTACGATTACGAGGATTCATTCATCGATGATGAAGGAGTCCATTATGACCCATTCGTGGACGCCCTCGGAGTCTTGGAGAATCTCTTCCCTGAATCTGACGATGATTATGGAGAAGATGACGATGATGTAGAGGTTGGAGGAGGATTGAACAATCCGGCGGAGGAGACATTCAGTCGGGAGGTGGAGGAATTCGAATTGATGGAAGAAAGGGAGAATAAAACTGCCAAGGTATGTGATAATTCGGAAGATTAGATCATTCCTCCTCTAGTCTGACGACATCAGTTCTCGATTACCCATTCAGAGAGCGGAGGAGCGACTACGTAAGAAGGAGGACAAAGAAGAGAAAGAGAACAGTGAGTGACTGCAGGATGGGATGCTGTACTCGAATTGATCTAATCGATCGATATTGCAGAACAAGCTCTTCGCACTGACATGTTCGGCGCCTGCACTGTGTGTGCTGAGGATGAGGTGAGGGGAATTAATAAATGATTAATAAATAAATTATAAATTGATTGAGGTGACTGACCCGGTCGGATGCATTCACTGTGCGAACTTCATCGGCTGCAGGAAGTAAGTTGTACATCCGCATAACGCGTGCAAATTCAATATTCTTCAGATGTGCAAAGCGCTGGTACCGTATGTCCAAGACGAACGATCCTGAGAAGGTACTGTATCTCATATCTTTCTTTTAACTGGTCAAGTATCTTATCGGGTGTGATATTGAATGAATGCATTCAGATAGCCAGTTGTCCTCTCTGTCGTCACAAGTGGGTTGCCGCAGTCCCGGAAGTGGGAGATATGCTGGATCTCGTCAAGACTGCCTAATCTTCAATCGCCACTCAATTTCACCCATAAAATGTGACTCGAAGTGCAAACAACTCGCTAACTCGCTAAATCATGACTAATTTTTGTTCATATGTTCGAACATAACTCACTGTGGAATTCGTATTATGTATATGTATCGTATTGTGTAAAATCATACAATTCCTGCGAAGATATTTGAAATGACTGTAGTATAAAGTAATGTGAAACAAAAAGTTCACGTGTTTTATTGTGGTAGCTATCCGAGTCGATATCTATGCGATTCGATTATCGAGATTGAGTCTGCACTGTCCTACCAATTGAGTTAATGTGATTGTTATTTTATTTATATAAATCGAGATGAACCGTCAGCGAGCCGGAAAGAGAACAGCTAATGCTGTCGGAAATAACGGAGTGAATAAGTAAGTTGTTATGCTACTGAATAATTCGACTTGTTTTCGAATCGACTGAGATTTTATTTAAAACTTCGTTATTTCAGTGGAGTCGAATCGAACGATGATGGTGTGCCTCCCATTAGGTACTGCCCTCTTTCTCCTTTATTTCATCTAGCGTCCTCGCTTCGTTATTCGTTAGCACTCAACGACAGAATTGAGCACTGTTTCCCACATCCTCTCATGCTCTCGTTCTCGTGTCGATCTATCTGATGGAGACGCGAATGAGATGGTTCAGATGAGCTGCTCACTTTTTCAGACGCAGCAAGCGCATAGCAGACCGTGCGAAGGCTAAGGAGGAGGCGGAGAATGTTGTGCCGGATGCGAATGCCGCTGAGGATATGACTCCTGAATGGAGGATGCGCATACAGACTCACGAGTCCACGTATGTCCCTTTCCTCTCCTGTTCTTGTTAATCGGGTTAAAAAAGGATCTCGATAAGTAGTCCAATTGCAGTCCGTTGCATAGTGAGGAGGCAGCCAGAGCTCCTCCCGCCCCGCCTGTCAAGTGAGTCGAACGTGTCCATGAATTCAACCAATTTGTGAAATACATAAATGAGGTTTGGCCATTCAGGAGACCTGCTGCCGCTGCAGCTGTTACTCCCGATCCTACACCCAACATGAAAGTGAAATCGGTCGATCTTTCAGCGAAGAGCAATAACTTGTGAGTTGATAGGATGTGATGGCATGGCTAGTAATATTGTGTGGAGGGCTGATGTCGATGGCCCGAAGGTTGCTCAAGTGATCAGCAAGGAAGATGAGCAGGGACGATTCGGTTTGTCGTTCTTTCACACGATAAGTAATAACTGTCTCGATTTAGATGAAGCAGCGCGATCCGTCCACAACGAGTTGTCGATTCTGCTTGCTAGAGTACCGACCACCGTCGAGGTACGTCGTTTACTGCTGTTTGCACTGGGAAAGACAGGAGAGTGAGTGATACAATGGCTGATTGCAGTCGGGTCGTGGTCAGTTGACGGCTGTCTCTCGAATGATCGACCGTATGACTGCTGCTATCTCGAATGCAGGCCAAGGAGTTGGCAAGGCGTATATGGAGTGTCCGTTTTTATTTAGCTTGTTGTTCTTGAATTATCTTTTAAAAAAATTTTTGTAGTGACTTGCGAAGACGCGCGCCGTATAAGGGCACGACTGGAAAAGAGGATTACGAAGCTGGAGAAGGAAGAGGAGGAAAGAAAGAAGAAGGAAGAGGAGGAAAGAAAGATGAAGGAAGAGGAGGAAAGAAAGATGAAGGAAGAAGAGGAAAGAAAGAAGAAGGAAGAGGAGGAAAGAAAGATGAAGGAAGAGGAGGAAAGAAAGATGAAGGAAGAAGAGGAAAGAAAGAAGAAGGAAGAGGAGGAAAGAGAGGAGAAAAACAGACGTAAGTTTTATTTCGAAATGTTGCATCTACAAAAAGTAATATTTGGTTTATATATTTATAGAAATATTTGGTTTATATATTTGTTCCATTTTTCAGTGGAAGCGAGCATGCTCGACAAGGAGTGCAAAGTCTGCTTTGACGAGGTACGATAATGAATAGGGTGACGGTATCGAACAATTGCACTGTTATTTGATGAGCTGAGAGTCGATGAAATTGAGCATTGAATTGACACATCGGAAATTTAGTTCCATAATGCGTTTTTTTCCTATACAATACGAGATCAAACTATAATTGTAGTTGTCATTGTAATTATTTGTATATTTTTGCAGATCGACAACGCGGTCGGCTGCGTGCTGTGTGGTCAAGTGCTCGGATGCAAGGCGTGAGTATTTGCTGCCTTATATTCAAATAATATCGAGATAGTCTACAATTATCTTGCTAGTAGGTAGCTGTAAAGTATCTGAATACGAATATCCAGACTGTAATGCAATTAAACTGTAAAGCAATTAAAGTGTGAATGGTGCAGGTGTATCGACGATTGGCTGAGGAAGGACAAGTCGTGTCCCGTCTGTCGTGCAGCATACACGAATGCAGCCAGACAGGTGAAGACAGTGGAGCAACTGAAGAGACTGAGCAAGACTCCCAAGAAGATTCCCACTCCTCCCACTAGAAGATCCACCAGACTCGTCGCCATCGAATAGACCAATCTCCTCCCCTTCCTCTTTCCATTCCCTTTTTGATCTGCCCCTCTTCTTACGCACTCGTCTACTCAATAGTCCGCTAATTATTCCATATCAATTCCTCACACATCCCATCACAATACTTTGCTAATACACTGTATCATCCCGAAGTAATTCTACCTCTCGTTTATTCGAACCCCGTTGTTTTTACTTGACTTTAATTTCATCATTTGTCCGCCGAAACTACTGGTATTATGCGGGGCTTCATCCACTTGTACTGGTTTAGATGTTGGAGATAAAGTATGAACGAAAGTGATCAGTAATCATTTATTGGTGGGTTAGTATTCGGATTTGTTTCATATCAAACATCACTCTCGAAGATGGACGATCGCCAGAACTGAAACATTACGATATCAATCGGTAATTGTGAATATTAGCGTATACCTGGAAAGAATTGAATCGCGTATTTTCGCAGTTGGAAGAGTCGGAAGGCACAGATTTTGTGATAGCCTTTACCGGCGACTCGCGATTTCTCGAGAACTGAAAAGGAGTGCGATGGCTGAGTACGGTAATCGATTACGGTACCTTGACCTGTTTCTTCGACTTGGGAGCCTTGAATGCCGTACTCTGATCGACAGTAATGCTGAGAGGCAACTGGGACAGTTCGTCATCCTTCTTCAGAGAGGGAAGGGGCGAATGAGCGATATCCGATGTCATCGTCGAAGTTTCCTGTCTGGGAAGTGGAGTCGAGGGAGTCGCCACGAAGATGGGACGACGTCTGTCAAAGAGTGTCTGGATCGGAGGCTACGGTAGACTAAAGTACTTATCCGAGTCGATCTTGTGCTCCAGTTGACGACGAAGCCATCCCACTGGAATTTTAGACTCGCGGATCGAATCACTGCAATTAGATAATTAGAATTAATAAAGCTAGTGTCCATACTAGTTGAAGAGGCCAGACATGGAAGTCTCCGCCGCGACTGATGGTTCCTCTTCGATTTGGGCAAGCCGAGAAGAAAGACACTGCAAGGGTGGATTGAGCTGCAGAATCCCGTCGTCCAACCTGGTAGTCGTCGTCACACGTCGAAACATCGACGGCAGTCATCACAGAGGTCTCAGACGACTTGCTGAAACCAGCAAAACATGACTGCAAGCAAGCGGATTCGAACCAATGGTGATCGGGCGACACGCGCAAAGACTAACCAGTGAGCTATGAGTGGAAAGCACGCGCGAGGCCCCGCCCCTTTTTCTCTCTCTCCTCTGCGTGTTTCTTACCCGTCGTGACTAGCACGCGCTCTCTCTTCAAGTTCTCTCCTTTCGTTGCTCACTTCGAAATCATACTTCACAGGATCATTTCTGTAGTATGTATTTCACATGATCCCTCACTCTGCTTTGAACAGGCAACCGCGGTGATTGGGAAAAGAGCGAAGCGCGAGCGGGAAATTGCCTTCGGGCTTGAGGACCGCGGACGCTGGAAGCTCACTTTTGGTGGCCTGCGCCTCGCTCATCTGAGCGGTTTCATTCGTATCAAGTGGTTTCGGAAACCTATTTCCTGATTCTTTACCTATCAGGCGTCTTGACTTTGGCCCAGTTTTCCTTCGTGGAAGTCTCGTTGTCTGAGGGACAGGTTGAGAAGGACGTCAGTGCTCGGGAGACGACTGTGGAAGACATCTGCAAGGGAGAAGCATCAGAGGGGAATGGCAAGGACGGAGCACCTCAACGTTGTCGATGGGACCGTACATCGAAGAGGCGGGGCGGGGATAGGGAGTGTTCGCCACGTGATAGTCGGAGTCCAGAGGGGGCAGAGCCAGTTGTCCTGAGATGGGTTACTGTAGTTCGAGAGGGCAGATCGAGGGGGCGCACTCGTGAGAGCCATGGTCGAAGGAGATCCAGTGGCATTGAGGAGTCGATCGCGCCAGAGATCAATCTTCCCGTTCGTGAGAATGATATTGACCGTGCCGAATGTGTAGCGGATCTTGACACGACAACGACGCTAAGAGATCAAAGATCATTCCAGAGATCAAAGATCAGTCGAGAGATCAAAGATCAATCCTTACGTATTGGCTCTTGAGTACAGAGACGTTGTCACTGAGAGTTTTGATCTCGAATGCGCGACGCATGTCTAACACGAAGCCTGAAGTCATTAGGTATTCCTTAGATGTACAGTACTCTCGATACCGTACCCTTCTCGTTGCGCATGTAAATGAGGAGGAAGCCACGCTTGGTCAACACACAATACCGTAGTCCCGGCTGGCAGACGCGATCGAAGAACCAACCCTGAGGAGTACGGTAGATGGGAAATACTGTTGATACAGTATACCTTTGCTCTGATATAGAGCAAGATGGATCCTTCTACGGATTTGTCGTTCTCGGATACCTTCCATTCGCGGTAATTGGGCATCTTCTCGGCCTAACAATAAGTGTTTACTGTAAGTACACGGTAGCATTGGTTGATACGGTACCTTTTCGAGGCTCTTGGAGATGGGGAAGTTGGCCATACGATACATGATGTCGAGAGGTGAGGTTAGATGTCAGTGATCGGGGTTAGTAGAGGAGAGGAAGAGGGCAAGACCAGTAGGGATAAAGGAAAAGTGGGGGAATGAAAAGAGATGGGACGAGTGAGGGATCGCGTCTGTCTCATTTGATTACTCTGCATAGGTTAATCCAAGTGGAAATGTAAATCGAATGCATTGTTCACATGTGTATTTGATAGTGCTCTGAGTCGGATTTTCTTGCAAGATGGAAAATAACGTGGATAGGAGAAAAAAATAAAAATAATTTTTAAAAAGTCAATCCATGCTTCGATTATCGTGTACAGTAGCAAGAGTAGCAAGAGCGACGTTTAAAATATCCCCTTCTTTATCGCACTTTTTGTACACCACGTGCCTCGCTTTTTTTTGTTTTCGCTCGAAACTTTCACGTCATTTTTTTTGCTATAATAGTTTACGTTTCAGATGACCCAGATTCTACAGTGCGTCATCGAAGACAGGTTTAGCGTTTCTGGTATCGTTCGAGGGTGCCAGAAATCGCTGCGCAACGGTTAGTTTAGAGTGCGCTGCCGCTTTCAGTCAATCGTGTTCTAGCGAAACCAAGCGAAATCTCATTGGAGCTACGTCAAATTGACTCTGATAAGGTCCTCATTACCAAAGCTCTACCTTGGCCGACAGGCGAAGAACTACCCTCCAAGGTAACGTGTAACTCTTTAGGTGTGATATGATAGTCGAAACGGGTAAACAGAGACGGTTGCGTAACCTAGCTTATTGGCAATGTTGTCTAATTACAGATCAAGTATGACAGCAAAGACGAGGTTCTTCTCATAGAGAATCAAACGACACTCGCGAGAATTCCCTTCAGGTGATTCAATTTTTTAACGTGTGCACAGTCATGGATTTCAGTATTATTGTTAACATGTTCTACTACGTCAAAATGCACGTCTTATTTTAAAGGTCTCGTGTTCTGAAAGCTCTGGAAGAACAACACAAAAGGAATGACCAACCCGGACCGAGGATAGTCTCTTCCTTTGACGAGAGTGACAACGATGTTAGTTTTCTGTTCATTTTTGCTTGTTTTATGTTTCCTTTTTTATTGTTTGCTCATTTTGTTATTTATATCTTTCTCTTTCTTTGTAGACTGTATCAGACGAACACGCTAAAGCGATAACAGCCATTCGAGACGTCATAACCGATTCGGTATGGTATCATTTCATTAGTTAATGCATTATATGATTTTATTTATTCAAATATATATTTCAAGTCGGATTCCAAATGGAAGAAGCTGAAGAAGGCGATTTCTTCTTCTACCATCGAATTATCGGCTGTTTTCTCTGCTATTGAGCAATCCACGCTGCTAGATATCATAAAGGTTTGTTTCTTTTTATTCCCATATTGAATTTATTCAATTATCGAAAGTTCATGTCCATTTTATACCGATATAATTGTCTTGTAGGTGGAATGATATCAGTCAATAGTTTAGATAACTAATAATTCGATCGATATTTTAAGAGCAAGATCGCTTCTGGCGATAAAGATGTGCAGCAGGTTCTCAAGAGTCTTCTCAGTTGCGATGTATTCGGATACAAGTGAGTAGTAATTATTTACTGTTTTTTGAATTCACTATTTCCAAAAATCATACTATTTCTCCGTTCTTTGTTATCTCCTAATAACTGTTGCCTTTTCGTTTTCTTGAACATCACGTGATGAATATCCTCAGGATACTGGACGACGTTCATCTTCTATGCGAATCTTCTTCCTTCGATGCCGTCATCGACGATCTTCTTCATTCCCATCAGACTCCCCTTCCCGAGAAGACATTTGTCAAGGGACTCAAGAAGGCTGACAGGTAACATGTTTACTACTTTCCAAAACATATAATTTCTTTTGCTTGTTGGAAAATTGGACAAATTGTACATAATGTGACTATACAACGTGGAAAAGTGAGAAAGTGGACTATCGGGTGGACTTGTAATTATGAAAGAGTGCACCTGTATTGGATTGACGTTGTTGGCAGGTGAAATATAATACGGATTTCAGTATCGGCGATGCAACGGGAAAGGAAAGTCTGAAGAAGCTAATGGCGATGCCATTTGAGGACAAGAAAACTGCAGCGGGTGAGCAGTTTGTACATTTATTTGCTAATTTGTGCTCGGATACCCTCTGTTTAGAAAACAATGCACATATGTTCTGGCCGTTTGAAATATTAATTGCGAGTCCTATTTCTAAAAATTATGGGCAATGCAAAGTAGGGGATCCAGGGTTTCCACTGAGGTTTATCTTTTTGATCGAGTGAAAGCAACTACAACAAACATAAAGGAGGAGTAAATGATTTCTCGTCGGCATTGCAGCAGCCAGTGCTCTGCTTTCCTCATCGGAAGCTGCGTCTCTGATCGGTATTCTATTGGAGATGTACAAGGATGAGGAGGAGAGGGAGATACACGGAAAGGTATCTTATACCGCTGCTATATAATTATATAACATTTGATCAGTAGATGATACTCAGTGATTCTTGTCATGGTTGATTAGAACTGTATGATGTTCTATGTGTGGCCGAAGGTTAGACGAGAGAAGGGGGAGAGAGACGAGAAGATGAAGGATCTTTTTATCATCTACGTTCGAGACGTTTCGGTAACATTTGATATGTTAGGCTGCATTCGCAACATCCTTAGGAAGTGTTTCGATTTATAATATAGATTGGAAAGTGGATTTCATGTTACCAAAACGAAGTAAATGTGAAATGGTGGTTTGCAGGTGCTGTCTCTGATCTCCCTTCTGCTCGATTCTCACTCCACTCAATTCCTCAATGATACGGAGACACACGAACCGATGCTCGAGGCAGCGTCCTTCATTGCAGCCATGGTGAGAATAGAATGGGGATTACATAAGATTATAATTTTAAAACTGGATCTATCCACTGCTCAAACTATTCTTAATTGTGAGAGAATGTGTGAGAGATGAGATCCAGTTTAATAATTTTTTTATGTCGATACATATTATTTACTAAATGTAATGCACTTGAGACGTCACTGACGGGATCATTCGCGGAGTTGGAGTTTACACATAAAGCAAGGAAGGAGATCAAACACGGAGAGGCTGAGAAACCAGAGTTCCAGATTAGAATGGTCAGAGTTTATCAACTATGTCATTTATGATTCGTGTGCGTCAGCGAATTTTATCAGATAATAAAAAGTAGGAATAAGTGATCTACAATTGAATTGAAGGTGCGTCTGGAAGTGCGAAACTGTCCGAATGTTGAGACGAAAGATAAGAAGAAGAAAGAAGTGAAGAAGAAAGGAACTGTCGATGAATCGGATTCCGATTAGAATATCTCTTATATCTGCCATCTCTCGCCTTTATTAGATTAATCATCCTTTTATATATCATGATTATTTCGGTTCTCTTCATACTGTTTCTGTTGTTTCTGTTATTCTTGTTGAGTTTGTTGTCGCAATTTGAAATGAAACGTTTTTTAATGAGCAGAAAGTGTGCTTTTGCGATTTGGTCAACGAACCATTCATATATCTTGATTATTTTTAAAAAATCGATACAATGCTTACTTTGTACACTTGCAGATACGTGAATGTTCACGGTGTGATGTGTCTGCCTTCTCCCATATCGGTTACGGTAGCCATAGTTGTCATAACGGTCTTCACGAAGACTACGGTAACGGCGAAGCTTGGCTTCGAAAGCGCCGATTCACAGTATGAGGTCAGTATTATACGGTAGGAATAGGCGATACTAATCGATATCGATTCACAGTGCTGCTCCCTTCCGTCTCCGTTACCCAAACCCGCCGAAAACGCTAAACAGAAGGATACGGTAATCACCGTGTCTGGTCGACAGAAGAATGTTGTTTTAGAGGTGAGTTGACGTCGAAGTCTCCTCCCAACCTACAATTCTCTTCCAGCCATCTACCGTATCTCTGCCCTGTGGCGGAGGGACTGCCGATGTCCTCTATGAATGGTGCATACCAGAGGATGCGCCTGCGAGCATGGTAGGTCTTCTGAAGAGAGATATTCTCTTCTTATTTTGGTTCTTGGCCCACGTTCGTATCAATCGACCACTCGATTTGACAGTGGTTCTCAGAAATGAGAATAAAAAGCGTAAACAAACTCGAGGATGGCGAAAAAGGTCGTGCTCAAAGTCATCTTACCGTACTCCTTTTAGATGTTCGTGGGCGATACATGGCACACTCGGACTGCAGTCGTCGTGGGAATCTCAGTAGACGAGGCGGTGAGTACTGTAGTTAGAGATACTGTAAACCGTGGCCATCATTGGCCTTTCAAATTTCTCACTTGTTCCTTCTTATGGCGTCCTCTGCACATGCTCTTCTATCTACAGTCATGTCTTGATGTGTCTCCGTAACTCGTAATGGTCTGGTTGCTTTCAGCTGTTCCTTGCTCAACACAAGTGGTTGCAACCACCTGCGACGGCCGATGAACGAGAGAGATTCATGCAGCAGTACGAAGAGAAGGAATTGCAGCTGCAGCAGGGGGAGAAGGGAGAGAAGGGGAAGAAGAGGGAGGAGAAGAGTGTGCGATGGACGTTCCTTCTCAAGATGACGTGCAGATCGACGAATGCGACGGAGATCCACAGGGTGGAATTGAGAGTGGAGAGAGGTGAGGATGAACGAGAATTGATTAGTATATCTCAAATACGAGGAAGATGCAGTGAGAGGAATGAAAAAAAAACATTGCAACTGGTCAATTTGTGCTTCGGAGATGGACTTCTTCCTCCTTGATTCAATGATCTCTTCTACATTGTATGATCTTGCAGACGAATCAGACGAGGAAGCAGTGGAAGTGCTGATCAATCCGTCTCTCTTCGATCGATGGACAACGAGAGAGAAGGAGAGATTGGAGGAGAAACTATCCGCGGGTAAGCTCATCGAAATGGTAACAATTGCAGTGCTAGAACTTATACGATACTTTATCGATCAGGAAGAATTTCATTGCCCGATTTGCAGCACTGACAGCAGCGACTCTGACTCCTGAGAAGACGAGAGTGGTGGCAGTACTGCACGAGGTGCACCGATTGCCGTTGGATGGAAGGTATGGAAGATTTATTGTTTATTGACCTTGCTGATGATCTATCGGGTTCTCGTTTCAATCTCATCGCTCATCTTGTCGTTCCCTCCAGATGGCGCGTGGTCTTCCACGTCGAGGAGAGGGATGCATCTGACGTCGTCGTCTCCGTCGTGAGAGCGAGAGATGCCATCGGCATCCTCAAAGCAAGGACTTCCGCCAAGAATGAATTGAGGATAGAGAGGATCGAAATGAGAAGTCAGTGGGGGGAGAGGAGAGAGGGACAACAACTAGAGATGGTTTCAATCGTGTCTTGAGGCAGGGCCGCACCTGGTTCTAACTAGATGGTTCTCGTATTCGATTGAGAGACTAATCCTCCCCTCATTTCAGCCTGTCAACTGTCGTGTTCTGGGAATGGAGTGTGTGATTGGTCGACGAAACGATGCGTGTGTGAGGAGGGATGGCTGCCATCGCCCCTCTCTCTCTTGAGGAGTGGAGGAAGGACCGAAGACTGCTGTGAGTTGGACCATTCACGCTAAATAAAGGTTGAAATAGAGAAAAGTACATTCTAGAACAACTAGGCATATTGTAACGCATATCCTCGAGATACAAATCTTATTTCATCATTTTCTAACCTTTCTTGTAGCCTGGTCAACGATGACGATGGCCTCGTTCGTCATCGTCCTTCTGGCATCTGGAGCACTACTCGTTATGGCGACGAGGAAACACAAGAGTAGACGGTGAGTAGGGAGGATGTACGGTACTTGAGAAGATTACTGTGCCCATTTCGTCACTATCATAGAAGTTTGAAAGTTTGTCGTACACCACGAAATAAAACGTTCCGCTCACAAGGAAACGGGATAAGTGCAAGCCGCACGCACCATTACACTACGTCGTTTTCTACGCGTTCTGTTTATTTTATCTGATTTCTAAAATGATAATAGGAAATTAGAGCACGAAAAGAAGTGATTAAAATAAACTACTACGTCAAACTCGGTAGTTTCATGAACTTGCACTTAACTTGCACTTTGGGATTGACGAATTTATATGTTCGGAACGTTTTATTTTTATGATATGCCACTGCTGGGTGATAGCTAAATGGTAGTTTGTTACTCAAAATAGACGGGTAGATGGCCCATCTCCTCAGATCCCTTCTCCTCTCTCGTCGTGCTGCTCGTCGTCGTCAGAGATACGAGCATCTGAGGAGTGACGAAGGAGGAAATGGAGGAGGAGTGAGAAGAACGAGTCGGACGAGGAAGAGAAGTGGAAATGGAGGAGGACCACCCACTCTGGTCGCACTACCTCCAAGGTATTCAGCAAGGAGATAGTGGGAATAAGAGATTCTTAGATCTTCTTAGATCTGAGAGATTCACAAAATGGCTTGTAGAAGTTATGGAATTGTTGGGTGGGTGGGCCATAAAATTTGTGGGTAGAGAATATTAATCGCTGAATGATTTATTTCTCCAGATCCTGGAGCTCTTCTTCTCTTTCGTCTGATGAATGTGGCGATCTCGTCCCTATCAGAAGAGGCGCACCCTGATTACGGTAGATTACGGTAATTCAAATACTCCCTCGCTTTAATATGGATAGATACAGACTCGATATCTCTTGTGTACATTGTTTTCGTGTTGTCAACTCGGTTTCATGCCCTATCGTTGTTGTCTTCTTTCTTTCTTGCTCAATTCATGATGTGCAATATGCTCTCCATCCATCCGAGATATCAGTCCTTTCCTTTCCCCCTCTGGTAGCTTTCTCTCCTCTTCCCCTCCAATGATCTTTCAATCCAATTGCTATTCTTGCTATACCTTTCAAGTGCACTCTCACCTCATCATCTCGTTCTCCACTGTAGTCACTAGACATCACATTACTCCCTTAGAATCCCTCCTTTCGTCCCCTACTCAGTTAGTAGAAGTACACGAGTAGTTTTCCATATTCTCTGACATATCGTTAGCCTGTCCCCATACCCCCTCCCCCTTTCCTTCCCTCTTTCCCTCTTCTGCACCTCAAATACAATCGTGTTCATTGTTTACAGTTTACGTTACGCTCTATAGAAGAATGAGGACTCAGTAGTGAGGGAGTATCATTGAAGACCCCTCCAAGCCTAGCTTTCACTCATCAATCCCTTGTTATCTCTTCCGCCGGCTAAAGCTCTTAATCATGTACATACTAGTTGTTATCACTCGATTCGTCGAATAAAATCTTTTCCCTTGATCTATTGATTTTTACCACTGAATAGTCGTTCGAATCGACTTTCGTATCTCTCTTCTGATCGCATAACTGCACCACTTTCACTGTCATCCCCTCACAGGATATCACACATTGAGCAGATCAGTCCGATCGAGTTCCTCCTCGATCGATATTGATCTGCTCTTGCGCACGCTCCGATGGACGCTACCGTACTCCCAGCGGCGGATGAGCGCGCTCGGATTACGGTACTCGTGCGACCGCTGGGTGCGCGCCAACCGCCTCTCTTCAATCGAATTGTCGAGAGATTGAGCAGGCAAAGGGCTCTACTAGGTACGGTGATGATAGATTGATTGAATAGTTGAGCAAAGGTGTTCGAAACCATTGGAGATACATTTTGCACTTAAATTCTGGGCATAATTGCAGTGAGCGACAATCCTCGCCGTGTTCTGCAGGCCAATTTCATCTCGGCAGTTAATCCAGAACTGGCCAAGTTTGGCGAACTGCAGGTAATGATTATTGAAGTCGTGTTGAAACTCTGATGCATCGGGATCTACAAAATGGGCTAAAAAGAGTTAGAATTGATGTTCCATGATTCATGCCTCTTAAATGTTTCACTGGCTCGTTGTAATCAAATTATGCGCAAGCCAATAAATTTGTGTTTCGTAATTGATTTACATAATTATGATAATATAATCTTAATATCCTTTCAGACACACCGCAAAGTGTTCGCAGTGGTGGGCGTGGCATGTTCATCGGCAGTAGATGGAGGGGGAGGAAGGAGGTCGATTAGTGAGGAACCACACACACCAATCACCGGTACGGTATTTTCCTATTGCTGACTTTATCTAATGGCTAATGATGACGATTGCAGCATCCGACCCGACATCTGCAGTCCCTTCTCGTCGTCTTCCTCTTCTACAGGGAGATGCGGCAGTGGAGCAATTGGAGGAGATCCATGCCCAGTACAAGACACTCAAGGTGAGGAGGAAGAGTGACTAGCCCGCGAGATTACGGTTTCACACAAACGATAGAGGGAAATGATAAATGGATAGAGACATCTGCTTTGAGATATCATCGTTTGTGGCCCAGAAATTGCCATTTGCCATAAGATTCTATGATTAATCTTTGTAGGCGGAGCACTCTGGGACGGTGGTGGATTCTCGTTGTGTGCTCGTCGGTTACGATGAAACAGCAACGAAGCGAGTATTCTCGGCCAGAGAAACACTCGCATTCACGGGAATGGATGAGAGCAGCGAATTGGAACACGGAATTAGAGGTGAGCAGAGGGGTACGGTAGAGTGAATGAGGTATCGTGAAGTGATGGGGAGTACTGCCTACGTTCTAATTCAGAGCTCCTTCGTGCAGTGTACACAGTAATGGAGAGTCGTCGTGTGGAGGGAAACATGTCGGCTGGAAAGGTGACGAAGGAATTCTGCCAATCTGAATACTGCCAATTCGCCCACTTTGAAGCCGCTATCACCCCAATAATTGATCATTCCCTTGACAGGCCGTGGACGGTGCAGTGCCGTGTCCCCTTCTACCAGAGGAAGAGAGGACGAGAGTAGGAGTGGAGAATAGAGAGAGCAAGACATACAAGTTAGTACAAAGCATTGATTAAATGTTTCATGCATAGTTTGTGTTTCAAGGGGCAAAGATAATTGTCGTTTGCAGGCGCAAAGTGGCGGGCCGTTTGCGGAAGCAGGTGGCGGATCTGGCACTGTTAGGAGGATTGCCAAGAGAAGCACTCGAGGCATACGGAGCTGCCATTGAACAGCTCAAACTGGCCAACGACCATCTATGGCTCGCCGGTTAGGATTTTTGGCATTCATTTTTATTCGTTAACAGCGAAGAATAATAGATGGCAGGCGATCTGAAATACTTTTCGAAATAATTTACGAGATGGTTGATTTTGGTTTCACAAACGAAACAGAAAAAAATATTCTGTTTCAGGTGCATACGAGGGATGGGCAGTGGCTGCGATGGCAGTTCGTCATTCGGATCCCGTCGCTGCGTTGAGAGATGTGCCCGCACTCAATGGTAAGCAATGTGGTACGGTAGGAGTACGGTACGCCTGTCGATCGATGCATTTTCCATTCGCCATTAGATAAATACTTTGGGATCACTGTCGACCACTGCATCTCATAATCCGCAGGTCTGCATCGTGTGTCTTCGATGACTCCCGATCAGATTCGACAGGCATCGGGAGAGATGAGGGCAGGAGGAGGGAAGGAGAATGGAGAGATGACAGAGGACAACAACCATCTGAGGTGAGTAGGGATCACTCCCTCTCCCTCTTCCAAGACATGCATGCCCTCTGTCTCTGAGTTTGACCTGGGATGCGACTCTCTCTGCTACAGTAATCCCCCTTCTCCGTTTCCCTCACCCTCTCCTTCCGTGTTCTCAGTGCTCCTTCCTCGTCTACTCCCTATCTCGGTCATCATCGATATCGATCGGATGAGGGAGCGAAACTTCCCCTCTCCAACCATTCGAGTGCTCCTCCTGAGGGAGAGAGGAGAGAGGGGAGAGAGGCAGCAGGAGGAGTGACGGGGAAGAGGAGCAAGATGCCATGGGCTGCACTCAAGAAGGACAGGTATGAGAGGGGAGATGGACTGCTTCTGAAGCACAGATTGTCAGACTTGATCTTTCTAAAATTATTTGATCGATTCCGACAATCTGGGCTCCGGGAGTAAATTCTGAAGGGCGGTGGCGGGAATGAGTTGTGCGACAAGTGACTAACCAACGGATTTTGGTTTCATTGAGCGAATGAAGTGGAGAAGTCGCATTCACATTGCAGAAGAGACGCGGATGCAGAGGAAATTGTGGAGAAAGTGGAACTCGCACTCGAGAATTATGCTAAGTAAATTATACATTATGTAAATTTAATATAATAAATGTCCACGCAGGTTCTCGTTCGCGGCTCTGGTCGAGTACGAGTGCATGATGGTAGCAGTGGAATCGTATCAAATGGAGAGGAATTATATATTGATGGAGGTACGGTAATAATCGATCGATAACTGATTTTAAATCGAGTTTGTTGCAGCAATTGCACCGTGAGAAGGTGGGCAAGTATCTGGACGATTCCTTCACGAGGTACCGTTTGGAGAGGGAGATACGGTATCAGAAAAGCGAGAACTGATTGTTTACTTTTCTCAGATTCGACCACTACACGAAAGCGACGATATGTGCACACTCTGCACTGCTGTACAAAAAGGTTCGATTTGTTATCGGGTTAAAAAAATGGTTTCGAAACATTTTCTCGTAACTCGCTGATTCGAGGTGAGGCGAATTTTTTCCGGAAGAACCTTGGCCAAAAACTCGATAATTGATCCCTCGTCTGAGATCCTCATAACTATTGCATGGGAAGGACACTTATAACGCTTTCTGATGAAAAATATGCGCAGCGAATCCATAGATTGTTTCCCTCAATACTCGATATATCCGCCTATAATTCATCCTCGTAGAAGCCCGGATCGGCAATCATCCGTTCCTGGCATCAAAAAAAGCGTTCGAGGAGGGGCAGGGATGTAGGCAATTCGTCAGTCACTCGCGGGCACAGGAAGCACACAATTATCTTATGTAAAACAGCTGGTGCATTCGCGCTTCAGCTAGGGTTCTTCCCTGAAGTAGCCCCTTCCGAAATTGTACTATTGATTCAATATTTACTGTCAGTTCTAATATCATTTATTGCTCTATTGATTACCACATTACAGATCGGTTTTCGTCGCAAACATGCCTTCTTCTCTCGACTGGGAGTTCTCTTCCGATTGCATATGGAAGAGAGTAGTCAGAGGACACCCACGGACTATCGAGGAGTCTATCCCACACTATACAAGACTCTTGGAGGGTCAGATATCATTTACATTGGTTTAAAGAGGGATTTTTTCAACAGAAGAAGTTCCTTGACGTTGTGAAAATAGTTCTAATAACAACAAAACGTCATAATTGCTTTTACTTGTTTTGATCGTTGTAAAAAAGAGGGCACATTGACGTTTGGCAATTGTTACTTCTTGAAACATAACTCAAACAAGGGAAATTTCAGATACGGTATCGCTGAGCGGGCCGAGCCCTCCTCTGGTCCCTTCTGTAGTGAGGCTGTGGCTGCAGGACCCGTGCAGCTGCAGATAAAGGCATTGCATGAGGCAAGGAACAGTTTTTTTTAGCTCATTCTATCAAGAATGACATACATTTGATGATTAGAAACGTTGCATAAAAATAGTGTCTGATTGTCAGGTGTTTACATCGGCCACTCGTGCGCAGTACTTCGAAGCAGCTATCCGGCACTGCTGCTATTTGCTGCAGGTGAGAGAGAGTTGGATGGAGTCTTATAGACAAGCTGAAACTAAAAATACGCATGTCAAATTAGATTTTTTGCAAACAGGAGAACAAAAGGTTTTTTTGAAGTAGGTGAAATTGGTGAACGTATAGAAGTTATTGATAAGTGTTTTTGTAAGTAAAAAAGTGAGGATTCACACAGTTTTTGGATGATTGATATGTTTTTCCGTAGGTATACTACGATCACATGGACGCTTCGATGGTCGGAAGACTCTTCGGCGATTTGGAAGCACTCGTGAAGCAGAGAACCCCTGTCAGGTATGAGAGATCAAGATTTATTGTAGTTAGAATATGTTGACAATTATAGTTTGTTTGACGTGTTGTCGAAGCAGAAAAGTGGTATTACTATGCATTTTCGGTTTTGTAAGTAAGCGAAAACCGGAAGTACCTGGAGATAATGAATCTTGCAGTGGATCCTCCTCTCCGACCCTCCATCATCTCGGTCAACATCTCTCCCTCGAGTGTGGAGGAATCATCCTTCCACCCGTCCAGATGACTCGATTCCCCATGATATCGTGAGTATGCCATCAAATTTGAATGTTTTGCAGTCTCATACTTGGGAAAATGAGAAGGAGACACGTCGTGAACTGTTGACGAACACTTTGAAACGACTTACACGGGAAGGTCGCCAAGTGTCCGTGAGCTTTTCCATAATGCTCTTCACCGTTCGATAGGGCACCCATAGGGTAGCCGAAAAGTGTTTTCCATTTTTGCTGCGGAGGCCTGTGAGCCGAGAAAAATCGATAATTGTTTCGTCATTGAAAAACGCCAGGAGCCCTCGCATCCCTCGTGATCGCGTTCTAACCGCTCTCTCCCATCAGCCTCCGTGGTGTAGTGGGTAAACCGCCACACTAGAAGCAATGCTGCCGTGGGTTCGAATCTTCTTTTGCACATTTATCTTTTGCCAATTTTTCTCAAGTTCGAAGACGTCAAGTTGTCAATTTTTTTTGTTTTTTTTCCTCAAAGCTCTCGGTTATGCTTAGAATGTTATCGTACCAAGAATCTTTAAAATGTTTAACCCTACCCCTATCTTGTTCAATGTTATTCCTTCACACTCTTGTTGTGACTAAAGGTTGGTTTTGCAGATCAAAACAACAAAGTTATGAACAAAACGAAGTTCCCGAACTTGCGAAAAATTGGCAAAAGAGAAATGTGCAAAAGAGGATTCGAACCCACGGCAGTATTACTTCTAGTGTTGCGCTTTACCCACTACACCACGGAGGCTGATGGGAGAGGACGGTTAGAACGCGATCACGAGGGATGCGAGGGCGACTAGCGTTTTTCAATGGCGAAACAACTATCGATTTTTCTCGGCTCACAGGCCTCCGCAGCAAAAATGGAAAACACTTTTCGGCTACCCTATGGGTGCCCTATCGAACGGTGAAGAGCATTATGGAAAAGCTCACGGACACTTGGCGACCTTCCCGTGTTAGTTGCAGTGACGCGGTGCTGTGTCCTCTTCCCTCCCACCTCGCTCCTCGTGTCATCCCCGCTCCCTCTTCGGATGGTCCTTCCATCTTCATCTACTCACCATTTCAGACCAAGAGTGATGGTGAGAGCAATTTTTTTTCTTTTGTAGAGTACATTAGAAACCAGGTGCTTTGCCGTTACACACATTCTTTAATAGGAATCCACATTTTATCAGTGAATATGTAGCTGGGAATTCGCAGAACAATAATAAACCATGTTTTAAAGTATATGAATTAGATAATATGCAGACGCTTCTCCATCATGGGTGGTCGACTGTGCCTGTTCCATCTCAGTGCTCGTCTACAATTGCAGGTGAGGGAAGGAGTATTTAGGTTTCACACTTGCACTGAATCTATCTAACAATGAATTCCAAACGACTCGATGGGGTTCAAATATTCGATAATTGTCCTTGCAGACCGACAGAACTATCAGTGGACGAGTTAGTCCTCATCACAGAAGGAGTCTCATTCGAACCAGTGCCTGTGAGGATGACCCTCCCTCCCGCCAGTGAAGGAGCCGCCCCTGCGAGGATAAAGCTCATTGGAGTACCCAGGTAGTGTCGCCAGAAACATGCAATGGGAAGACTAACTCACCAAAGAATATGGTAGATTAGTGAAACAAGAAAGTACCTGTTTCGCCCCCAATCAGTCCAATTCAGAAGTGCCGGCGTACTCACGATCTCCGGCTATTCGTGCACGGTATTCGGAGTGCGAAATGTGTGCAGACTGCAACAGGCCGGAGGTATCGTCAATCAGTTGGCGATTGGGGGAATTGGCACGATTACGGTAGCTGATAGAATACGGTAGATGTATGATTATCCCCATTCCAGGAAGTGCAAGCAGCAAAACGCCTCTGCAAGTGCAGATTCTGCCCGCACTCCCACTCATGACGTCAGTTTTTTTTATTATTAATCTGTTTTTCTAATTAAACGTGATGTGAACGTGATCTCCAATAATAGATGAAAAATGCTCACTCGACCTAAATTTAGAATTAATGTGAAAATCGAATGTTAATTGTGATTGTTATGATTCTCATGAGACTCGAAAAGAGTTGTTTAAAATTTGACATTCGAATTTGCAGCTTCGACACGACTCTTCCTCGGGCGCCCATCAACGCTGACGACGATGCGGCAGAGCAACCGACGGTCGCCGAATTGAGAGTGTACAGTGGGCAGACGTACGTGATATTGCTCTTATGCCATCAATCTTAGAGGCGAACGTGTATGCGAAAATAAGAAAGATGTTGTACTGAAGCGTTGTGATGACGTCCCTATTTCAGATTTGATCACGCCCTCACAGTACTCAATTCGAGTACCACGATGAACATCCGGAATGTCCGATTGGCAGTGCAACAACCAAAGGTACGAATAATTCGAGTCATTGCCAACGATGTGTTCTGTAAACAATGGTCATTTATTCTCGAATGATATTAATGATTACACTTTGAAAAGGACTGGTTCGCAGGTGGCTGGAGGTCCCTCGTTGATCGAAGTGTTGAGAGAGGATGAGGATGAAGTGAGAGAGAAGCGGGAAGACAGTGAAGACGGAAGTGTGCGGTTCCGGAATGGAGGAGACACGGTGAGGAGAGGTTTCACCACTGTGTGTCATTTCTCACAAGATCAGTGACTTAGATAAGAAAAATAAATAAGTATAGAGTTCGACTAATTAATGGACCACAGAGCGTCGCTAATTAGTGCTGAGCTTTACCTTATTTGCAGGACGATCGTCCATTCCATCTTTCTCCTCGAGAATCTCGACGAATTCGATTGAAGATATTCGGAATCGATCCAACGACGACGACTGACGATGGTGAAGGAGGAGGAGGGATGGAGAGTAGTGCAAGGGTGGGTAGACTATCAAGCTCATTTAGTCGATATTTTTAACGACAGACAACTCTAGAGTGTAATAAAAATTTTTATGATATAGATTCAACCAACGAAAAAGTGCCGTGATGTTTATCGTACTTTCGTTCTTCTGCAACTTTGTGGAGAAAACTTAGATGCTGAGCACTTTTACTGTTTTGAAATACGATATGTGCAACATAATTCGAATCAAGTAAAGGATGAGTTGATTCATTTTCAAACCAGGAAGATATAACGAAGTCGTGAACTTCTATTCATTCAAAATCACATGATCAACAATTGTATAATCTTTATGCAATAGTTTGGTGAAATGGATAGATCCAGTAAGCTCTAACAAATCCTCTAACGAAGTTCATAGTCGATGCGTGACACCATAATCTCCCGAGCTCAATGGTGAACATTTGCAGCAAAGTCGTGCGAGTGGACTGGATTGGCAGCAGCAGCAACTGCAGCCTCCTCCTCCTGCAGCAGAAGAGGGAGGAGCGCAGCACGATCTGATACCATACACGGGTCGATTGCTAGCGGCAGAGCTTCTCTTCACGTATGAAGCAGATCTGGAGGGACCCCAGGGAGAGGTGAGTAGACGGTCCCAGTTTCACAAGTATGAGATAAAACTGTATCGATATTTAGTCACTGATCGGTTGAATTTAATGCCAGTTATTGTATAGAATACGCTGGGTTTCAACGACATACAATAACAATCTAGTGTATTTTCGGATCTCATGTGAATAGATAAAATGCTTGAACAAATTCCACATTATTCAGCACTATTCCCGTTCTGGATGCTTCCGTCTTCTCGTTTCCATCGTTCCCGCTCTCTCCGTCTCTTCATGGAGTGTCCTTCCCGGAGATGGACCATTCAGTCGATACATTGGTAAGCAATACCGTACTCCTACTTCTATCTTGGTCACTGCAGTCTATTTGTTAGACTTGTTTTGTTTCCAGGATGAAACATATTTCCGGACGATGCAGAATATACATTAAATCAATACCCTTTCTCTGCAGTGGTCGACGTCTCGAACTCTTCGGATGCCGATGCCGAATTGGTCTACGCAGGCACCAAATCGATCTCCGTCCAACCACGAGAGACATGCAGGTGGGATATTGATGAACTGTGTGAATTTGAGTTTCGCTTCAACTTTGTCATCCTTGTGGAAGGGGATTACGTGACTGACGTGAGTCACAATAAGAATAGCACTTGCTGCAAATGAGTACCTAGTTCTTTTGAGTTACATTGGAATTAAATGAACGAACCTCAATTCTCACTGGCCTTCAGGGTTCCTCTTCTCTCCGAGTGTTGTCTGGAAGTGGGAGGACGGGCATTCCATGCTGCAGCCCAATGCGATTCCCACCACATGCAGAGGATAGAGATCGAGAGGTGAGGGAGGAGTACGGTAGGGAGAGATTGAAGGAGAATGAAACTAACAAACGACTGAGCAACATGAATATGCTATGATATTATTACCTTTGCAAATAGCCTTCTCTTGATGTGTTGTTTTCTTGTCAGAGATCTTTTCTAGTAATGTATTTTTGGACTCTCTCGGGACTGCCATTTCATCTCTGCTAATGGGCGTGGGATATGGGGATGTATGCTAATTAGGTTTCTCGTCGATGACGTCATCGTGGGCGGATGATTTTCAATCTTATTATCTCCTCTCAGACTGCGTCGTCGACTGGAGGAGCACGTGGCACGCCATCTTGATATTCGATGGACGATTCCTAGTTATGAGGTGAGGAGGAGATTGAGGGAAGGTTCAGGGTGAATCGATGTTTCACGAATATATTCTACGCTAAACACTTTAATTGGATTTCGTATTTTCAGTTGGAAGGACTGGTTCCCGTGGGTGCCCTTCTCTCTTCCGTCGCCCTTCTCAAACAACTCGTCCTCCCTGCCCTATCGTTGAGTGAGTTGAAAATGGATATGTGCGATCCCGAAGAATTTTTATAATTTCGTAGAATTCGTATAATCGGGGATAAGACTATACGATTTAATTAATCTCCGTACCTCTCAGCTCTCTCCGTGGATGATTCTGGTCATCAGACGGAGGTGGACGTGAGTGTTCGAATCGGAGAACTCGTCGAGATGAGAGTCGACGTCGTCTCCAGTCTCGATTGTCAGTTTTTTACGGTCATCGAAAGTTAAGATTGATTGGAAACACGAATAGAGACAGTGGAAAGGCCTCTTCTTTGTGGCCTCAACGTCTATCTTGTATCCAGATATCTTGAATGCACCGGGCTATTTGTAGACGTACTTCCGGGAGCCCTCGTCCTCAATTGCTACCAAGAGATCAGCACTCCCTCCTCCAATCCGGCCGCAGCCGCTGCAGCTGCTTCAGAGAACAAGCGACCACTGCTGGTGAGCTCAAGTTTTTTTTCTCAGATCTACTGAATTTATGAGGCAGTGTTTCGAGTTAATTAAGCCTGAAAACATTCGCGGCTCTTGAGATCGACATGAAACGCGAATTTTACGGGTGGATTGGGACTTTAAAATGTTTTCTCCCTTGCAGACTCCTCTCGATCGACCGGGGGCCATCGTGTGCACTGGGGCGAAGCAAGTGCCATTCCAATTGGCACCCATGGTGAGAGATACTGTATGGTAGAGGGGAATACGGTAGGTTACTGTATTCGATACTAATCACACGGACAAAACAAATCCCGAAGTTGATTTAGTACGTTTGCACGTCGTCCATGATTAAACCATCGGTAAGTTATCGAATTGTTATCTGTTGAAGACGTCGTCCTTCGAGGAAACGAAAACAAAGTGATCTCTATCAGGTATCTCGTGCCTCCTCCTCCGTTCCTCCTCCTCCCTCTCTCTCCGCCCACTTCCACTTCTTCTTCCGTGCAGAAGGTCAGTACAAGATCCGACCAGTGGTCGTCCAAGACGCGACGCGACCGCAACGTGGCACCGCTTCTCTCCTCGCCGACGACGAGATCTTCGTCACGCCCATCACCTTCAACGTCGCGACGAAAGGAGTACGGTAGTGCGGTGGGTCGCAGCCATGATTCATCGTGACAGCTTATTGTGAAGAATGAGTAGAATAGTATCCACGCTTGATGTCGTGATGTGCCTAGTGAGCATTTCTTTCCTTCCTTTCTACTGGGTTCTCGTATACTTTGGTATTGTATCTCGCAGGTTTTCGACTGTTTACTAGCTCAATCTGTTCATTTTCGTGCCTTTGCTGCATTTCCATCCATAATCAGCCCCGTTTCCCACTTTTCCAAGTTGTACCTCATCTTGCCTCCCCTTAGTTAGCGTGTACATTGGTAGAGTACTGTAATGTGCTAGGTTACTGTATGTGTTGATTGCACACAGAGAGAATACTGTAAATTATATAGAGATATGACAGAGTATGTTTCCAAATGTCTGACTTTGAAAGACAACTTTTTATTATTGCTTTTTAAATATTAGGAATCGCCATTTCTTCGGACCGGTATAGATTCTGGTCCGTATCTATCACTTCTTTCCTATCCAACTTGTAATTCAATTTGTCGTAAATATTCGTTAGAGCTTACTGGATCTATCCATTTCACCAAACTATTGCATAAAGATTATACAATTGTTGATTATGTGATTTTTGTATGAACAGAAGTTCACGACTTCGTTATATCTTCCTGGTTTGAAAATGAATCAACTCCTCCTTTACTTTATTCGAATTATGTCGCGCATATCGTGTTTCAAAAACAGCAAAAGTGCTCAGCATCTAAGTTTTCTCCACAAAGTTGCAGAAGAACGAAAGTACGATAAACATCACGGCACTTAATTACAGGTGGGGAGTCGAACTCACATCACTCGGATAGTGAGGCAAGCATTTTGGCAATGAGCCAACACGTACGAGTTGTGAGCAACTGTTAGAGGCGAGTTAAGAACAATGCAGTTGCGTTTGGATTTCCTCTCTGTAATTGTGAATCAAATCAATAATGGAAGGTTGTGCAGATGAGCGATCCACCCATCCGCCTAGCTGCGGGAGGGCGAAAGGGAGGAGGAGCTGTCCCCTCCGTCCCCGCCTCTCAACAACCATCTACTTCCAAAGGTAAGGAGAGGGGTCTGAATGATTAGAGATCTTGTTGATGATGTGGTTTAGTGCAGCCTCAGTGAACATCGGAACCGTTTATTGATATTCGTTCTGATCGTAGGGGCGGCTCCGCCGGCAACAGGAGGCGAGGAGGAGGAAGAATGGACCTCATCGACGGGTTCCCGACCGTCTTTCGCATGCGACGATCGAGCATTTGCTGAGGTCCGTTTATGCCTGTAACCTCAAACTGCCGGGGCTGTAACTTTCGAGTCTCATAGTCTCGGTGATGGTACGGTTTAGAACTCGGAAGACGAAACCAGATTATTCGGAAATATTTGTCTGGGAATTTTCATATTGAAACAAAGCTTTTAAAACCTTCTTTGCATAACTATTATCTTGGAATCCTACTCTGAGAACTGATCTATTGGAACTATGGTAATGGAATGATTGATGAGAGAACAAGGGACTCGTAATCCTCGAAATGCAAATCGTGTCTCGGAACGTCTCTTTCAAAACCTACGTTTGGGAACCGCCGTTTCGGAACCGAGAAATTCAGACGCTAGGGGCTCAAACTGAAGATTAGTAGTGCAAATTACCAATCTAATCACATACAGTGCCTCAAATTTACATTATCTGGCCAGTGAAAATCT
>LS585879.1:2209598-2242672 GCA_900490775.1 Pristionchus maxplancki
CAAATTACCAATCTAATCACATACAGTGCCTCAAATTTACATTATCTGGCCAGTGAAAATCTTGAATTGATTTATTTCACCATCAGAGGTCTCTCAATAGCTGCGGTTCCGAAACGGCGGTTCCCAAACGTCGGTTACGAAACGCACGTTCCTATGCAAAGGTTGTATGGAAATTGGTTCTCAGACAAGTGTTCCATACGGTCGGATTTGCATCCATTGTTCCCACTCGAGAATTCTCAAAGATCAGTTTCCCTAATCGATCGTTCCATTACCATAGTTTTGAACGACCGATTCCCAGATCGGAGTTCCAATGAAATAAGTTTCAAACTCGGAGTTACAAAGCGTACCATCACCATAGTCTCGACACAGTGCGATCGTACGATTACCGTATTTCATTTCAGATGCGATTGGCAGTCGGTTCGATCCTCGAATCGGGCGGTTTCACTCACGCCGCAGCATCGGCTCTCGAACTGTTAACAGACATTGGATGGCGGTATATGCGGAAACTGGCGACGACTGCTAAGAGGAGCGCAGATATGGGTACGGTAGAGGGGGTGATAGAAGGGGTTCAAGTGAAGAGACTGAGAAAGGGTACGGTAGAGGCGTCAATCGATAACTGACTGTCTTGCTTTCAGACGGGCGGACGCGAACGACGGACGCGGACGTCCTCGCGAGTTTCCGGACGTTGGGAGTGAGCGTCGATGAGATGAATGAGTACATGCGACAAGTGAGACCGACTGAAGAAGAAAGAGCGGTCAGTTATATTTTATGTATGAGTTACTCTAGAAGGGAGTTACAATATGAGCTTCAGAGCTTCAGAAGGGATTTCAAAAGTAATCAAAAGTCATATAGTAGTCATTACATATCAGATAAATGTCTGATCCTTGATCTCTACAGATTGCTTCATTTCCTATTCCCATCGCTCCCACTCCAATCGTATGCACTCCCGTCCCACTCTCGCTCATCGTCCCCCCACCCGACTTCGTTTTCCCCGGTAGGTCAAAGGGGTCGAATTGTTTATTTTTCGAATACGAGTATTTTAAATCAACAGGTCTTCCTCCGATGTCTACGCAATGGCTGAGTCGAGAAGATCTCGACGCTATTATTGCATCGAAGGAGAAGGAGAATGAAATGGAGGAGAGCAAAGACCAAAGGATTGTCGGAGCCGATGAGATTAAGAGGTGCTGAATGAGGGAATGAAGGGAATAGTTCGGGATTTCCAACCGTCTTACAATTAGTTGATGCCATTTGTATGATATAGTAATCCAATGACAATGTGATTTCGAGCTACAACATACGAATGAGAAGTTGTTTGCAGGATGGTTTCCACCTTCCCGGGGGCGGATTCAGTGCCTTCTTTCCTCTCGAAAACAGCAAATAAATACGGAATGCGAAAGGGAGATCGAAGGGAGGAAGAAAGGAGAGGAGTGAGGATGAGAGTGATGGAGGAGAATGAAGAAGAGGAAAGGAGGAAAGCTGAGAAGAGGAAAAATGCTGTGAGTTGAAGTTGAAACCTGAAGGAATGTTTCTGTGATGATATCTGATTGTGCCATTTGTCATTTGTGTGTGTGTTAAAATGGGCAGGCATTTTTACTGTTGCAGGGATCGAACAAGGGCCGCAGTAACAAACAGTCTCGATCTGGAGCAGTGGCAGCGTACTCGCAACAGGTTCGTTGAGAGGCGAAAAGGGGTTATTTGATGAAAATTGTAGTTCTTAATAATTTTGGTTTGTGAAAATAGCATCAATCGCTTGCATTCCTTAATGACATTGTGAATATTTCGTATTTGTTTCGTAAATCAATCTCTTGATCAGGACGATCAGCCTTGTTCGAGTGGCAGTCTATACGGGGATCTTCTCCTCCAACAGGCATCATCATCTCGACCTACCTCACGGCCACACACACCAGGTACGCGATATAATCGGACACATATTGGGAATATTGGGATTATTCCAACGAGGATTTTTCTATTAGTTGCAAGAAGTGTATTGATTTCCATACCCGAATAGTGGGTTGTGATCACTCTGATTGCAGGCCCAATCTCAGCCCTCCGCGACGCGACTCGACCCGTCCTCACCTCTGCAAATGTTCCACCTGCAGGGGCAATCGCACCCGAATACGCGAATACGGTGAGTGGGAGGAGGATCGAGAAGTGAATCAAGTAGGGTAGGAATGATGGATGATTAGAGCTGATGGGATCTGTATGGAAGAATGGAATTGCAGTACACCGAGGGCACTCCGATGCGAATTCCTGCCCTGCTCGCGGCATATGGAAGGGAAGGAGAAGAAAATAGAGAGGTGATAATGTGCTAATAAAAGACATTTTCATTATGTCTAATTAGTTTCTTGAATAGCATGCAATGCCTTTGCTCCATTGCTGCAATTCTTTTTGCATAGTGCAGTTGTGATTTTAGTGCATAAACAAAGTTGCGGATAAACTAGAACATAGTGAATTGAATATATTTTAGTCGGAGAAGCAACGTCCATCTCCTCTGGCCCGTCCCGTCTCTCCCCCTCTCACAGACCGGAAACTGTTCAAAGAGGATCCGCCACCCGATACAGCACCGACTAAATTGGTGAGTAGAGGAAGGAAAGATACTTGGGGAATGGACCCGCTCATGAGCACATGTTCCATTATTAGAGCTTTTAAAATATTTTTTAGACATCATCATAAGATTAAGATTTCAATATAGGCATCATCATACGATTTCAATATACTATGACATTCAAGGTGCAACTGGCGATTCTGCGTTCGCTGTTCAGCAGAGATACCCCTTTGGAAGCTCAATTGGAACAGACGTTCGCCGCCCTCAAAGCTCCCACCACATCAACTACAGTGAAGCCTCCTACAGTGAAAGAGAGGAAGTCGACGCCCCTTCCCCCTCCTCCTCCCCCTCCTCCACCAATCACTCCACGAGTCGTCATCAAACCAGTCGTCAAACCAGTGGTCAGTACTATTATCTTTATTTCTGTTTTAAGTTCGCAAAGAGAAATTGCATTATAGAAAATATGAACGATAAATGAAGCCAGAACATTGCAATGATTTCATTTTGTTCGCTAAATAATTGTTAGGAAAATAATTTTCTTTTCATCAGAAGCCTCCCACTCCTCCTCCTCCCGCTCCCTTTCCATCCACTTCAACTCCATTGGTGGGCACTCCTCTTCCTCCTATTCGTCTCAAGATCAGTATCGGCCCTCGTCCATCCATCGACTCCGCCCCTCCCACTCCTGCAGCAACTGCAGCCACTGCAGCTGCTGCTGCTGATGCAGAAGCAGCATATGCAGCTGCCATTGCGCCCATGGGTGAGTAGGGAGGGGAGATTATCTGTAGTGGGGTGCTCTGGAGCTTTAGTGAGGGGATTGGAATCTGCGTTTTAGGGAATAAGTCCATGGACTGCATAGGTCAAGGTTAGAAGAAATTTTAGTAGTCGGAATTATTTCTTTGTTAAGTGAAATGTACATTACTGTAGAGCTAATCAGAGGTAGGAATAGTCCCGAGTATTGTAGGGTAATAGCAAATGTTTCTAGACGACGACGGAACGAGTACCGCTGGTCCTTCTTCTGCCTCGACCATTCCTCTCCTCTTCTCTCCTGCGACCGCCGCAGCTGCTGCAGCACAAGAAGCTGCAGCTGCAGCCGAAGAAGAGACAGAGGAGCTGGATGAGGATGGAAAGAAGGTAAGAAGAATGGAAGATGGAATTAATTTTTGATTAATTTTTTTCAATGGATTTCCTTAAAAATAAAAATAAGCTTTTGTGCTTTTCTAAAGTAAATATTTTCAGAAGAAGAAACACAAGAAAGAGAAGAAGGAGAAGAAAGAAAAGAAGGAAAAGAAGGAGAAGAAACACAAAAAGCACAAGAAGAGTTCGAAGGAGAGAGAGGAAGGAGAGGAAGATGGAGGGGATCGATCGCTATCACGATCGAGTGCCCATGAGAATACGATAGATGCGCCCTCTCCCTCCATTCTTCCACCGGCTCCTGATGGAGGAGGTGGAATTAAACTGACGATCCGTCTAGGACCCCGACCCACCGAGTGATACCGTATCCCCCTTGATATTGATTATTGTTATTCCACTCGAAACCGTATCTCACTCATTATCATCCCGATTGCTCAGTCGCACACTCCCCGTATCTCAGTTTTATTGTTATTATTATTTGTTATTTTTTCTCTCCGATCATCTCAAACCTTTTCTCCTGACCTCAGGTTGCACGTTTATCTCTTGTCTGAAGTCTAAAATGTTTTGTATTTCGTGATAATCACGAATAATGGTCCCTCCTATCTATATCAAAATATAGTTTATATCGCATCATCACAACACAATTATTTAGTTGTGCTGTCCACTCCCCCAACGTGCTTTTCTCTTTCCTCTTTCTATCGAGCTGCCTCAGTCCCATTTCCCGGTGCTCAATCTATCCCATTTCCACCCCTTTCCCGTTTCAATAACATTCATTTCCACCCAATGCTAATGTATTCGCATTGTGTTGTTCTTATCGATTTTGTAGTTACATCTTCCCAGTGTTTCCAAAAGTTTCCGTGTCTTAGAGATGAAGGAAACTTTGAAGAGAAAGTGTTCATCATATTGATCATCACAGCGTAATCAGAAGGGAAAAGACACTGTAGCCTAGAAGGAAGTTACACCCGAAAACGGAATAAAATAAACGGTAACAGAGATTATGACACGAACCGGTTACCAATCACCGGTTACAGAAAGGAGACCCTGGGAGGTTTTACTCGGCTTTTCTTCCTAATCAGGAGATAGATAAAGCGGGGGAGCTCTTTGATCCTTGGCCATTCCTATAGAGAGATGCAACAAATAACCAATACTGCGAGATCAGGGAAACGATGATTTTAGTTAATTTGTGCTGATAATTAATTAGTGCAATTAGCTAATTAGTCTAAGCAGGTGGAGTAGAATCCTCTGCAGGAGTGACGAGTACGCGAATCGATTCGTCTTCCCGAGCAATTGCTTTCGTCCATTCGGCAGGCTACAAAGGTACCGTATCTCAACAGTTCCTACCCCCATCCCTATGGATACCGTACTTTGCGTCTACAGTATCTATTATCTATCGTACTCACCTCTGCTTGGCACCAGTAGCAGAAGACGGTGTTCGTGCACAGAAGAACGACGCAGACACCCGCGAAGACAAATCGCCACTGATATCGATCGATTTCTACCGTACCAGTGACATTTCTTTTTTTAGGATGATACAGTGACCTACATCTCTCGACGAGTGTATACGAAAATATTGCTTCTAAATGTACCTCGTAGATGCTGTTGGTGGGCGCTATCGTAGAGACGAAGAGAGGCACGAGGAGATATCCGATGCAGACGACGAACTGGAAGAGGGCAAAGATAAAAGATCAAAGATTGATTAGAAAAATAAGTTTTGGGAATCAAATAAAGTCGATACCTGAACGATAGCCATCACAAAGTGTGAGTACTGTCGACTGATGAGAGTGACTGACTTGATGGAACCACATGTTATCTGAAATCAATGATCAACTGAATATTCGATTAAGATTTTCCGAATAAATCTTTCTGATCACCGTTGTAAGACGAAGTAAGACCGATAGAAACCTCACCAATCCCATGGAAGCGACAGATGCAGTGAAGAAAGCGATGGGAAGAAGAGATTCTGAGCCTGAATCAGAAGATTAGCGAGTCCTTTTTTAGGGATTATATTCTCAACGAATTCACGCGCATCGAGAAAATGAGGAGTTGTGTCCTACCAGGAGTCTGGAATCCGAGAGGAAGAAGGAAGAAGCCACAGCCAACCATTGCGAGAGTGTTGAAGAGACGCAGCTTCGATCGCTCCTGAATGACACATCTTATTCGTTAAAAGATTCCCTCTCTTTACCAGGCTCTATCTCGTTTTCTGATATGCAAGAGACAATGCAGAAAAGTAAGCGTTTGTTCACAGGGACGATTTCTTACCGTAATGCAAGTCAGTTTGTCATTGGTAATTCCTCCGACGACTTTGAGGCACAACTGAGCGATCGGAGGAAGAATGGCAAAGAAACCCGTTCGCTCGATCGGAATGGCGAGAACCTGAAGGAGGAAAGAATGAATACTACCTCCGTTTCAACTTCTACTAAAGCTTTGAGTTGGGACGATAAGACTAGGGAATATCACCCGAACAGATTTTTCGAAATCGTACCTTATTGAGGAAGGTTGGCATAAACTGAAGGATCATCTGGTATCCGAAGGAATTACCGAAGAAGGCCACCCAGATCTGAATTCATTATCTTATTAATTAAAACGTAAAACAAGAATCCATTTAACTACATATATATGATGTAATCTCACCGCCCACACAGCTGGATCGGAGAAGATGGCTCGATAGGGAACGGGAGGACGTTTGCCGCCCTTGCGACGAGAGGTCGGACCTAGGAATGAGAAGATCAGTTCGAAGGATTCTTCGAGAGCATCGGTGGTTCGTTATTCCCATCTCTGTAAATGAATACTTGGAGAGGCATCTCACCATTCTTCGTGATCAGCGCCAATTCCTGTGGCGAAACACGTCGATGCTGCTCGGGAGAATCACTGAACAAAATTTGATTGAACATTCGAATGTTTTCTCCGAGAATCTAATCATCATCACTGAAAACGAACCGGAAAATGGAGAAGAAAGCGAGTGCGATGCAGATGGAGAACGAGCCGTGCACGTAGTACGACCATTGCCAGCCTGCACTCACACTGCAACGGATCGCCTTGGGTTTCTGTTGTTGTTTTTCTTTCTCTATTTTCATGCAAAAGTTCCGACGATGTCTAAAAGCTATTCTCAAAAACCTAGACCGCTTTTTTCGTTTGCTTCGAATTTTGCTTTCAATCCTACTGCAGACTTCCACCCTCGCATCCTGTCCAATCAGCATGCATACAAGATGTGTTGCTGCCCTAATTGGCTATTTTCGCGACGCTGGAGTGTAAAGAGGACTCGAGGTGGACTAGAGCCACTGAATGGCAGACTGATTACTGGTCAATGCACCGAACGCGATGGCCAGACGGCCTTGCCCAATCACGAAGTACACAACTTACAACACATTGAACTACATTTGCCATTCCTACGCCAAGGCTGATCAGGCCCTCACCATAATTCTCCCGAGAGAGGCATCGTGATGATCTGTGAGATCTGAATGCCCGCTGTGAGCATTGTGACGAAGTTGCCTGCAATCATAAAGAAATATTCAGACACGAACAATATTTAAATTACAGATGTATCTTACCCATCTCGGTGAGCGGAGCCCAATGCGAGGAAATGAACCCGATCATGGGCATCACTGCTGCCACTGCGGAGCCCTGCAGATAATTATTTACGTCTCTTGATTCCGAACTCTCCCTGGCTCTGACTGCTGAAGAAGTCTGGCCTTTGATTTGATAAGAAATTGCAATGCTTATCTGCTTCCCGTATTTTCTTAGCGACGCGCAACTTTGCTAAATCTTCCCACGCTCATACAATCTATTCTTGCGCAAGCTGTCTGGCTTATTTCGAATTCCGACGTCGTCAAAGGGCCTCATTCTCATTCCCTTGTACTTCTTCCTCTCACCTGCATCAATCTCATCGGCAGAATAGCGAGCAATCCCGATGGAGCTAAGTGAGGCATCAGCAGGGTTGCTGTTCCTGAAAAGAAGATCAGTCAGAATCTTTCCTGCTATGTCCAAATCTTCTTCACTCTTCATGCAGTTTTGGTATTCTGTGTTCTTCTCGAACACACCACTGAATTTTTTCCGTTTTCATCTCGAATAACTACTCGAATCCCTTCTCGCTGCACACTTAATGAGTGCCGAATGTGAGGATGAAGTATGAGAGAAATGTGTGCAAATATTCTCACTTTTTCTTCTTCCGCTTCGTAACTTTTGAGACACCCGAGAGTAGGTGAATGTTTACTGAGAAAGGAAGAAGAGCTGGGAACAATGCAAGTATTCATTCCTCACGTGGTTTAGAAAGGACCAAAGAGTGGGGAAGATCCTGACTAAGTGGACAGCGAAACAAAAGCGAATGCGGAATGAGCTCCCTCTTAGTGCCGAGCTGCGAAATTTTCGCCACAGATTTCAAAGAGCGTTATGCATGAGCGAACAGATCTCTGGAGTTCTCTCGCAGAATGAAGAAGGGATAGCCGGAGTTCCTCTCGTACACTACTATCTCATCGCGTATTCTTCCTCGAAGAAGCGTGTCAATGGCGTTGAGCCGTGCTTGAGTTAACAGAGCTACGCACTAGAGTTCGCGCGACATTTTGGTTCATAAAGATCGGGAAGTGATCGATGAACATTCGGCACTTGTGGAGTTCCCCGGAAGATTGGTTAAGTTTCAATCATTCTTGAAATGAGATTCACTAACTCAGGGTTGGTGGTTGGGGATGGATAGAGTATATGTCAGACTAGACTCTCTTCCGGGGAACTCCTCAAGTACCGAACATTCTAGGCCAGACCAATGTCTCACTGACCCGAGATGAGAAGTGCGGAGGGGAAGACGATTCTGGCTCCCACTCGATGGAGAGCCATGGCAATGACGACTGCAGTGAGAAGAGCGCCCACTCCCGCCGCAGAGAAGAGAAGATCACGATCATGATTAGTGAGGGGAATCGGCTGGAATGGAAGGAGATTCAGGAGTATTTCTGGCATTCTGAACCACGAATTTCTTGCAAGAGCCATCGAACAAGAGTCAACAACACTCTATCCTAGTCAGCTGTTTGTCCCTCGGGTTATTTGGAGTGAAGCAAATGGCTCGAAATTGCCGAATGAAAACTCGACGGAACTTTATGAAACTGACAGTGTTATCGCTTGCATTGCTCGTCATGCAAATGACAGTGAAGGTGAAGGTGAAATCATTCGATTTCGAAGCTGCGACTGCCAACACGGAGATGAGCAGCATAGCGTGACGGGTTTGACCTGAATATTATTATTACTTGCAAAAAAATATTTAAAAAACGTAGGTGGTAGACCAGATCGCTTGTTTTCCATCTAATGCGTGGTTATTTCTCAGTTACTTTTCTTATCCTGTGAGTTTCGTTTCGTGTCTGAGTTTTGACGTGTTTTTCTCCCATCGCACAGAGGAAATAGTAAATAGAAATGGTAGAGTCAAGGCGTGATGTGATAAAGAAACCCTTCTTCGAACTTTTTGGTCATGAGACTGTCTATTTCAGATGGCAAGCGAGAAAAATCGGGAAAAGCGGCAGCTTATAGGTCGTGGGAAAACAAGATAGGGATATTATGGGAAATACGAAAGAGAACATAAATCTGTAGCCTGTGCTTCTTGTGGCCTTGGTTTCCCAGCTTTGATGATAATGAGCTAAAAGGAACAACATAAAATGGGAAATACTCACCATAACATTGCTTTGCTGTGGGGCTATCTTCCTTCTTTCCTCCATTGGAGCACAACATCTTTGAATCGGTCTGAGATGAAACATTCTCTCTCACTCAATCTGACCTGCGATAGAGAACGTGGAATTGTGAGACGCTCTCTCGATCTTCCCGCGAATTTCAAATCACCCACCTTTTCGTCCATTCTCTCGACAATCGCATGCACACGCTCTTGTTTTTACTGAAATACACATGCGATAAAGGGTGATGAGAGTACGGAGAAGAGTGAATGGAGGACTACTCTATAGGTAAAGAGGAGAAACGAGAGAACACAGAGGTCGGGAGTGCGGGCTCTTCATTTCCCTTCCTTAGTTGTGAATTGGGCGAAGGGACAATGGATAAAGAGGGTGGATGGAGTAGTTCGAATGACGGGTAATCGCCCTCTCCATTCAGTGAACTATCAGGAAGATCGTCAGAATGAGAGTGATAGACAGAATAGAGAGACGATTAGTGTGGATGCGAACTCTGTCGGGGTGAATTGTGTATCCGAGAATATGCTCGGAGTGACGAGAGTGGAGGGGAGGAAAACTAAAAGAGAGAAAGACAGAAAAAACCGTTGACTGGGGGAGGGAAAAAAGAGAAGAGGAGGAGGGAGAACGGAGAATGGAGAGAAGAGAGGAGAAAAAGGTAGAGAGTCGACGAAGAGAAGAAGAGGGCTCCTCAACCATCGATTGTCTCTCACTCCACTCTCCTCATTCCACACACTCTCTCACTCCCATTCTCCCCTTTCAACACGATCTCTCGTTCACTCTGACTAGTCTGGACTCTCCTCTAGTCTAGTTGTCTCTCCTCTGACGGGAGGGAACTCTAGACGATAGAATGTGAGAACGAGAGGAAGAGACGAGCACAGCTTTTTCACAGCAGTTTGTTTGACCTTTCCTCGTTGACCTATCAAGAGAGAAAAGAGTAAAGGACTCTTGAGAAGTGGTAACGAATGAATGAATCGAAGCGTTTATCGGTACTCGAAAGCACGCAAAATGAAGGTGAAACTCGTAGACGAACACCGGAAAACCGATGGAAATGAGGGAACGATCGAGAATTCAGCAGAAATCGGATACTCTGTAGCAGAAGGAAGAGAGGGGAAAGGATATGATGGAGGGGTGCAACAAATATGGGATAATTACGGAATTGGATAGATCACACGAGAAATTCCTTGTTCGGTTCAACGACGAGATTCGTGACAGGAAGAGGCTGGAAAAGTTAAATTATTTTTTACTAATTAGCAATTAATTAATTAATTACCTACCTCGAAGGTGGCCTTTATCTGTCGAGAAGGCCTTCGTCTTCGTCTACGTGTGGAACGAGTTTCCGCTGCCCTTCTGCAATCATCCAATATGTTTTTAATGATGCCATTTCAATGCAAGTTTTGTCCAATTCAATGTGGGAGCAATATTCTCGTCATCAAACTCTATTTTACATGGTCTCTCTTCAGTAAGAGACTGATCATTACTCCAATGTGGGTATACCGTATCTCTGACATGGATTCACCTTCATTACGGAAAATGAGAATGTGTCGCTCTTTCTAAATGTTGCATTCTGCGTCTTCTCAGATAAAGTTTGCGACACAAATCAGATTAGGTTGTGCAGACATCGCAAAATGTTTCTTGTTTTATGAATGCGGGGGATTGTGCAACAGTTGATGACTACAACAGCAAAATTTTCACAGCGCGCCACGATGTGAAAGCCTACGAATGTGAAAGGTGGGCGAAATACGGGGAGAAGTAGCAAGTTTTTCAAGAAAATGGGTAAATAACCGAATGGTCTGTGAAATAGGTTGAGTGTGAACTACTCACCGTATGAATACTCTCGACCGTCGGACGTACTGCTTGAGAGTCCTTCGGAAATTAGAGCCGAATGCATAGTAGATGAGGAAGTTGCAGGATGAATTCACTACGACCTACAAAATGATCGAAATTGTGAGAAAATGATGAAAATCGATGTTTTTCATTGTATTCTCTATTTCTTGCAGACTTTTCTATGAAGAAAGCTTCAATAGTTTGCAAATCGGATCATCAGACGAACCATCAAATTGGAGAGGTCGATCAGATAGGGATTCTCCACTTGCAACAGCATCTCTAGCAGATTCACCATCAGTGGCTGGAATTGTTCTTTGATCTCTCCACGATCTAGCCTTTTCTCTGACTGGTTAGAGAGCATGGGGAATGAAGAGATTGTTGCTTACCAGTATATTGCAGGTGACGAATAGTGCGACGACCAGAATGAGAGTGACGACGTCGCCAGAGTTGTCGTCTGAATCAGGAGAGGATCGTTGTCGTTGAGGAAAATCACAAGCGATTGTCCTCTCTCCACCCCATTCACACTAGGAATCAAATCAAATGACAAACTTGCTGCTTCCTCCGTTGTGGCCTTCTTTCTGCAGCGAATGCGGAAGATTATTACTGAAAACATCGATTTTATCAGGGCAAATATTCATAAATTATGAACAGTCTGGTACGTAGAACATAACTTGAAAATATTCGGTGTGTATGTTTATTTCCACAAAAGTACATTATTATCTTTGCCATCCCTATTACACACCTTGTCTGGTATATTTTGGAACGCTGAGAAAAGATGGAATTATGATCTAGATCTATGAAGTATCAACCTTTCTTATCTCTAGTTCTCTCCTATTTTGGATGCAGAATGTGAAAATTTTCTGGTAAGTGCACTAGATACAAGTATCTAGAATGTGTTCGTTCCGTTCACGTGTCGTTGTTATCATTTGAAAGGATATCCGGGCACAGTGGGGTTGTTGAAAATATTGTACCTAACCTTACGTTAACTTGTGTTTGTGAGTTCGTTCAAGATATTTCTAGGAAATAATCTCAGGCTAGTTATTTTTCACCTGTTCTCGTAAGTGAGGTCAAAGTAAGGCGATATTATAATGAATGAAATGTTCCTTTCGTCTCATTATGATTCTTTTTCAAATGGTTTTCCCACTTACTTGTGTTGATGAGAATAAGTAGCAGAAGTGGGCCAACTGCCATTACGATAGTGTACATCCAAGCATAGTAGATGGAGACATAGACCTAGAATAAATTTTAAGCTGATCTCTTCTCTCCAGCGTGCGTACAGTTCGAAGGTAAAATCATCGTTGAACAACGCTCACCTCATTTCCCCTCAACTCTGTCGGACAGACATCTTTACTAGGTTGCTTGTAGGGCAGGGACCTGCAAAAATCAAAGATCAAAATTGCATGAGTATGAAAAAATCACCAGCAATCGATAACATAAATCTCGAAGAGATGAGGGGCATTGTAGGCAAGAGCGAGTAATACGATTACGATAACAATCTAAATTACCGATTGACTTTCGAAACAGTAAATAAATACGAACCCGTAACGAGGTCTTGACAGAGCACAACAGTTTCTTCACTTTGGAGTGAGCTGCGATCTGTAAACAATATCTTGAATCATAGATCGAAGATCAATCTTTCTCACCAGCACCAAACAGTCTGCTGCAGCAGTGACAGTGAGGAATACGGATAGTGATTGGGCTGAGAGACCGAGGGGAAACATGTAAGGAGCAGCTGTGGCGTAGAGGCGATGGGCACTGAATATTATGTAATTTCACCACCGAAAATAACGAATTGAAGGTTCAGAATGAAAGAAAAACTAACAATATTGATCTCTTCCGCATACTCTCCAATACAAAAAGGAAGAAGGAGGTGATGATTATGATGATATCCGAGCAGGCGAGAGCGCAGAGATATCTGAGAAGATTACGATACTTCGGAGTTCGTTTGCGACAAAATATAATCAAAATGCGTACACATTCATGGACGATCTCATTTCCTTCCTTGAGTAGATGAATGAACTAATCGTGTTGCCCATCAACCCGAAGAGTCCGATCGAAGGAAGGATCACACCGATCACAATCTGCAATTTATTTTTGAGATTCATGAATTTATACTTTTTCGTCTGCGTAAAATGTGCTTCATTTGGCAAGAAATCCCGACTAGTTTTCGAAACCATCATTCCAAAGTAGGAAGTACTAGATAACTGCCATTCCGTCAATAATCACACAATTCCCTGCGGTCTGAACACAAAAAAAGAGTTCGCCTCCCTCGCTTCAAACCCTGACTGACACATGCCAGTGTTTAGACGTCATTGAGGAGGTCAGTTGCCCTCCTCTATCCGCGTACTCTCTCGTTTGCCTGACTGGCGAGAGATCACTCGGAATGGAGAGAGTTTCTTTCTCTTCGAAGAGAGTCTGACACAGGGAACTCTGCCCTCTGCTGCGAATTCTCTAGCCGGACTTCCTTCCGTTCATTGGAGGGAAATTCGCGCCTCCCTCAGTGAAATGGACTGACGCTCTTCGTTTCGCCCGCTCTCTCGACTTCTCTCACAGACGAGAGAGGGCGAGCAATTGAGATTCGGACACTTCGAACAATCTAGGGTCTCTTCGCAGTGTGAATTCAATCGGAACAAATCGCGAAGGCAGCCACTTTTTGCAGAATGTGACGTTTCGGCTACATTTCCGCATTTTCGTTGATTCCCACACGATTTCATGTAATTCACATAGCAAAAATATGATTTTTTGCGCCCCAAATCCCTTCTATTTTGCAATGCATTTCCCAGAGGATCAAACAACGTTGTCTGTAATTTCAGGCATGGAAAATAAGTCGCAAGTTCGAGCAATCTATTCGGCTTTCCGTCAAAATATGGCGAAGGACATGAATTACAAGAGCGCTCGTCTATTTCTGGCTTGCTTGCAATTCCTCGTTGAGTGGCCTGTCCTCCTCCCTTCCCTGCATGAGTTTCGTGCCTCTCACAAGGAAGAGAGGACGTCATGAATCCTCGTAGCAACCCCCAAAACAGGGCAATAATGAGCGAGGAAAGAGGAAAAACGACCATCATATAGCCCCCACCCCTGTTCCTCTTTCTGAGAAATGGAACAAAATATGAGTGAAATCTGGTACTTTTTCAGCTTATGGTTTCGGTATATTTTCAAGAAACGTTCCCGAGAATAACAGGAATCTCACCAAATTGAAGGTGTCATAGAAGAGGTCTTTGTCCTCCTCAGGAATTGACCCGTCATCGATGTAGCCATAGCAGAATCTGAATAGAAGTTGCGTTTTACAAAGTATTTTTCATGGTTTTTGGGTTTCGAAATTAGATGTATGCTAGATCTAGGTAATCTAAACTCCTCATTCTTCCATCTTTCGTCATATTTCGACCTCATCATCCCCACCGGATAGAATGATGCGCAAGGAAACTGAGCCCATTCCGGGGCCACTCTTTCCGTGAAATATGGAAGAGCTCAGACCAAAAGAGGAACTGAGAACTAGACTGGACCAAAATAGAAAGTAGTTACCCGCAGACAGCATAATCGAAGCAGCTTCCATTATTGATCGTCTCTGAGTTGCACAATAACGTGGTCTGTCCTGCAGATGACTTTTATACTCAACTAAAAATAGATACACAATGATTTTTACTCGTAGGTCAACTGTTAGGTTCATGCTGAAAGATAAACATCCGACGTTCTATTTTTAAAAATATTTCCAAATGGTCGTAGTTCCTCCAGCATCATAGACAGAACAGCTGTTATTGCTACCGAATCTATCCGCCGAATTGGAAAGAGCATAAAGAAGTGCACGACACAACTCACCATACTCAATGGCAGTTCCCATACAGAATCGCCACGATGAGCCGGGCTGGAAAAGAAGAATTGAAAGAGCGCGAAGAATTCAAAATTGGTCTGCGACGAGAGAATCCGCGAACAGAGCTAATTACGTAAGAAGAGTGGAGAAACTCAGGCCACGAACTCTTCTGAAATGCAGAAGAAACTAGAAGTGAAAGCGGCCAAACTTAGTTGCCTTTTGCAGACGAAAATGGCAGATGGAAAACTTGGTCGAGGATTCGAAATGTTTGAACGATCATCGAGGTTAGTAAGTAACGAATCTTGAGTAAATGTGAGCTAGGAAGTGAATCTGGAACCAGGTCGAGGAGGTCGAAAGAGGGAAAGGTCGAAGATGGGGGCGAACATCTATAGCACGTTGTGTGTCGTCGAGAGTGGAAGGGGAAGAAAGGGGCGGAGCTTAGACGCCTAAACTAGGGCACCAATGTCTTTTAAATGTCGTTTACAATGAGAGTTGGGAGGCGTTTTTTAGCGAATGTAAGCGGAAGCGTGAGAAGGAATCATCAAATATTCTTCACACCTGTTCCCTCATCTCATTATTTCCAATGAATAATAATAGCACGATTATCACGATAATAACTTCTCTCGTTGCGTCAGATACACCTACGCCACTCACTAATTGACAAAGAGAGTTAAGTCAGAGTTCGCTGAAATTCGACCCCGACCCTCTTCTCAGATTTCGAGGTGATTTTTCACACCTAGAGATTACTAAAGATCCAGGCAAGGAGGATCTCTGTTCGAGTGCAGCGTACAATAAATTAAATAGAGATTGATCATGCCATGCTCTTTTTAGGCACAGTTTTGAGATAAACTTTTTAGAACTCGGACATGATAAAATCGAGAAAAAGGCCGATAATCAATGAGAAAGAAGAGAGAATAACACAGAAGTGAACGCACACTCGTTGATCTACAGCATGAGACTCGTTGATTGATGAGAGAAGGAACAGAGAGAGGGGAAGGGAGAGAGGGGGAGAAGTGAGATGGAGGGAAGGAAGGGCCCGATCTAAGATCTGTTGCAGGCATTTTCTCAAATGCGTTCGAAATGTGAAATTGATCCAGATGAATCTGAACGTAGACATTCTAAAAATAGAAGTTGTACAGACAGGAGACGTCGAATATCGATCTCTCAGCATGCCAGAAGGGAAAAGGAGGCAAGGACGTCAAAGGGAGTGTTTCCCTCCTCTGGCCGATGAAAATGAAGCTCTCAATTGCCGAGTTATGAACGCTTGCGTGATTTCGCACGAGCCGAGTCGTTCGACTTTCTTGGAAATTGAACAATGTGGGAAGGAATATTCGAAGGACGTTGTGAATACCAAGAGATCTGGCATCTGATCAATGAGACAAACAGGCTGAGTCTCCCTATTCCATGCATTCTCATCGTCTGTATAATCGGCGTGAGAAAGCGATGAAGAATGCGAGGGTCGAATGTTGCGAGAGCTGCTGAAATAGCCGCGCGCTTTTTGAGAGGGCGGCAATGAGAAATGTTCTCAGATCTAATTATTATGGGGCGAGGGAATCAGGGGGAAGACTGATGGAGTCTGACAGGGGGAGACGCGGTCTGAAACAGGAGAGAAGTTGTAGGATGAGAGGAGGGAGAAGAGAGTTCGAAATATTGAGCAGAACTGGGTTGTGTGATGGCCAGACGAACGATTGAAAAAGCGTTTCAGACAACCTAAGGAAGGAAATGAGAAAATTGTTTGAGGTACGGAAGATGATGTAGGCTAGACAGAAAGAATTTGGTTGAGATTTTGAATGTCAGCCACAAAAGATAGACAGGAACATCGTCGATACATGATTTAACAATGGCATGAAACGATTGGTGAATAGGCGATTTACAATAGGCAAAATACTCCAAAAATAGAGAAATGATGAACAGCTTACGGCGTGTTCGCAACAAGAGGGGAGGCTTATCGACTGCCATAAGTTATCTCGGAGAAGGGAGCACTTCACTAATTGAGATTAGTCGGGCGGCTGTCGAGTCATTCAGTCATCCTCCAGTGAGAAATGAGCGGAGAATGGGAAAGAATGAACAACGAGATCTCTCCTATCATCAATCAGACAATCAGTGATAGACGCTTATCTCCACATTACGTAGTGATGACGCCATACGAAAGGAGAAGTACCTAGCTAGCGAACAATTAGGAATCACAGCAGTAACAGAGCCGCATGAATTTTTATGAGAGTACCCTCTTCATATTGCATTCACTCTCATATCTCTGACTACGAGCGATAACGATGAATGGAGAGAGTGGGAAGCCTAATGGAAGGGCTCTTACTCACTGCATGAAATGTGCCCCGAATTATGATGAAAATGAGGCGAGTAATGCACTCTTTCACTGAATTATCTCCACATGTCAGAATGAGCATCGTATTGTGAAGGATGAGAGGAGGAATGGGAATGGGAAGAGGTCAATTCGGATGACCATTCAATGAGGACCATTTATTTCGTATTTGGTCTGATCTTAAAGATTTGAAAAAACACGAAACATGAATGTGAAATTCGAGGAATCAAGTCTTCGGAATTGTCTGTTGTCTGGGTAAAATTGAACGATGGCTCGTTTTCACGCGAAATCGAGTATGTTTGAACGTGGAAGTCTCATAACGGAACCGAGATATTGCATAATATCCGCCACCCCCCAAAAAGAGATGAATTGAGACCAGAAATGAATTGAGAAGAAGAAGAAACGAGTAAAAATAGTGAGAACGATTGAGGTTGGGCGAGTGAATGAGAGTGATCTAGAATCAAGGGACACAAAAACAAAAGTGAGGATGAAGAGGAAGAGAAGTGTCGGAGAGACGGGGTGATAATCATTTGAGTTGTGATGCCCAACAACTCATTCAGCTGTCGCTCTGCAAATAGGAAAGACAAACCTTTTTATATTGCTTTTCCATAATTCTTTATTCTCTCTCGCTCATCATCATTACTATTCTACATGACTTTGATTTTGTGGAATCGAATTTCGAATTTTTGTGTCCTCCGATCCTTCGTTTCTAAGATCGCATCCATCGCTAATTCACTGTTCTCTGTCCCAAGATCCACGTATTTTGTACTCGAGATTCATCGAATTCACATTCTTTGGTTTGGAATGTTCCGGTTGAGTGCAAATACTATTTCTGGTATCTAAATTTGGCAATCATGTTCTTTACACCTGTACAATCTGCGTAAGATCACGGGTATACACTGAAAATAATTTCTAAACGAAAATTTTATTTCATCCCCCTTCGATATCGCAATCCATTCTTCTTCAAACTGTTATTTCTCGAATGGCCAAGGAACAAAAACAATGAAATCTGATACCGATGTAAGGCGATCACAGAGAAATAAACTGAACCTGTTCTCGATTGCACTGAGAGACAGGAAAAACGAATGCAATTTGCTCGCTTAATTTTTTACACGTAGGCATATTTTTCCCTTTAAAATTCCAGCCAATCAAAACTTATTGTCGACGTACTGCATTCGTCAGTGATTTCAGGAATAATTCCTTCCACTTCACTGATTTCCTCCCTCATTCCTTCACCTTCTGTCTGTTATCCATCCCATCCAGACTGTCTGAGTGAGAATTGACAGAATTCCCTGTCCATTCCGGGTTTATCGAATTAGTCCTCACGACTGTCTAAAGTGATTCCTTTGTCGTCACTTGTGGAAAGGGCACTCCAATGTTATTCGAGACAAAGGATTGTGCATGAATACAAAACTGAAATAGCACTGGGCCGAACAAAAAGTACTCTTGAGAAAGAAGATGTTGACTTCGTCCAGTCTTGTTCCTCCTTAAAAGTGACACATTTTAAAAGTTCAAATGCAGCTTTTCTGAACGATTGGATGTTCTCTAAATTTCTTCGGATTTCTCATCCATTCTTGTACCATCTCCTCATCTTCTTCTTTTCCACTTCCTTCAATTCTTATTCTATCCTTGCTACGGTTCACCGTGTTTTCACCCACTCTCTTCTGATTTCTTCCTCCTCTCAAGAATTTCTCTTGAAACGGACAAGCTGCTTACCGTCTTTCCACGCTTCCGGACTCCTTGCATCACTTTACAAGAAAAAAACACGTTGAACTATGCCAGTTCTCAGAAGTTCATTACGAAGCGGTCAAACAACGTAGGTTCTTGGCTTACCAGAATAACTCCTTACGATAGCTTCGCAAGCAGGTAAAATTCATAGCATTTGAACAGTTGTCCCTTACACGTGGACCTCTTCCGTGATGATGTAATTTGAGACATTTCCTACGTGTGCTCCCCCTTCACTCGCATCATTAGCCAGACGAACTATCTTCCCATTGTATCGGAGACAGACGACGGTCCATTCTCTTGTCTCGAGTCTACTTCTTGTTTTGCTAATTAGACACCAGTATTTTGAGTGAGACCGAGGGCTTTAAAGAACGTATTTTTTATTCGAAAGTCTGTTTCTTGCCGCTTTCACTAGCTGTGCCTTTTATGTGTGTACGGTTCTTTTTTTACAGGAACTTACGTTTTGCTAGCAAGGTTCTCTGTAAATATCCATTTTCCACTCGCTCTACTCTGCACTCTTCCGGACTAATCCACGTATCCACCGGCGTTCTCTGTCCGAAGTTCTCCGAAAATAATTATTTTGTGGCAGCTCAAGCCGACAGAGAGTGGCGCCATTTTATCCTATGCAATGTACGCAAGAGTTCATTCTGCCCGCTTTCGTATCGTAAATAGTGTATCTACAATCGTAATCGGCACCAAATGAATTGTTTTTAAAGGTAAGGTAAATGTGTGAAGGTTCGACCACATCAAGCGCTTTCACAGTCGAAAGCGACTACGCTAGGTGGTGCTTTTTAAAGGTATTGGTATCGAATTTCCGTAGAATTCATAGCCTCATCAAATTAGGGTAGCGACAGTTCAGTCTAGAACGAACTCACACGCACTTACCGTACTCTGTCCATCGTGCGTTGGCTCATAATTGATTTAGTAGAGAAGGGGTTTTCCAGTAACTCGGGTTGGTTGGTCGAAAACATACCAGGATGGGCATTCTCGAAGAGAACCCGTCTGTCCCCTCCGTAACTCAATGCCATGCCACAACACACCATTGTACATTAATTAATTTAAATGAAAGGTTTTCTTACATTAATCTCCCAATAAATACGAAGCGGTTCTTCGATTAGTCTGCGTCCATCCTCCGTTCTTCAAATATTTACCCAAAGGTTATTCGAACCGCCATTCAGCTCTGAGAACGTCGCGTGTATTCGGGATATTGAAATACTTCTAGAATTCTCTATGAACACTGTCTGAGTGTCTCATGAACTCTTGCGTTCTTAGAATTTATCAATTGTCTTCCCGTGAGTTAATTTTTCTGCCAGTGGTACACAGAAAGCACACAATCTGTATTATTTACTTTTTGCTCACTTTGAACTCTCCTCGCACCCGCTCATGAATTATTTGTCTCGGACTTCGCAATTTCGTATTCAATATATGATTTTTGTCGTCATGTTCTCTCATTCGAGGGGAAAGAAAGGAATCTCTCGAGAAAGATCCATTCTCATGCGCATTACAAATCACCTTGTTTTCGGTACTTCTGTGCTCATATTTCGGAATTTCTTCGAACTCCGATGCGTATTTTCGCAGCCAAGACGGAAATTGTCCTTTTGTGAATAGGAACCCCGGCGCGGAAAAGTTTGATTAGAGAGCCGGCTTTGTCGTAAATTCAACATGCCGAAAATAAGTTTTATTATTCCGCTAGAAGCTTTCGGTGTTCGAGCCCTTCAACTTTGAAGTCTCAGGAGTTTTAACCCTATCCTGATATTATTCAAGTCAGATTTAACTGTCCCGGGAGATTCACTTTTGTTGCTTGTCAGTTTCTTCTATTCACGCGCGAAGTCTTACCCATACTTTTTCCTTTCCCTACTCTCAATAATTTTCGTTTTCTTCCTTTCTTATTTTATTTGGCAAAACTGACTAAATTTATAAAGATCAAACACATTGCAGTTACTTTATCACATTTCAATAATTATTTTAGAAAAGTAAAAGAGAAGCAGTTTTTGTTCTTTATAACAGTATCAGCAAGGAGAAGCGGTGTTTTATTAGAGCAACAAGAAAACTCCGTTGATGTTCCTCGTCCGTCTCCATTTTTCCTTCTTCTTTCCTCAGCCACAATGGGCATTGTACATGCTTCGCATCACTCGTATTTGATTCCTCGTCGTCAGAAATCGTCTGTTGTTGATTATGCATCGCACCGGCGGCCAGACACGCAAAACATCCTCATCATCATTCACGGTCGCACCCGATTCAGATGGAGGGTGCGACGTGTCTGCTCCCGTAGTCACAGTGATCTGCCTATGGATTACAGTACCCCATTTCCATGTATTTGCTGATACATAGATTTTGTTCGGCTACATGCTGAAAGAAGTCTCTATTCAATGAATGGGTTCCTCGTTGTGCACAATATAGAAAGAAACCCGGGTAACGAGACCATTCACAGCGAAGCCATCTCTACTTCCTACCTATTTTTGTGTCTCACTCATTAGATGAGCTTCCGGGGGCGGATACGGTATCAGATGCTATTTTTGCAGTCACAGCTGGGTTCCCCCCTTTTTAGTTGGATACACTGTAGAGCACATCGAGCATAACATCTATCTTCGCTCTGCACCCAAAGGCCGTGGAGTGAAGGCACTCCGAGTGGTTCATTTATGTATCTGTCTGGGTCTGGTACCAAAAAAGGAGTGCCACTATAAGTGTTTTGCCGCTCTTTCAAGAGTCTGTAGTGGCGTGTCTACCCAGACTGCTGAAATACCGTTCTAATAAAATTGTCCGTTTCTTGATTCTTGTCCTTCGGCTATAATTTCACTAGCATGTGAAATGAATGGAGAGACATAACTTTCTATTTGATCTCCGACGCTCGTCCTTGTCGGGCTCTTGTCTGCTGCAAAGAAAAGAGGAAAAGGAGGTGGGGAGATAGCCTCGAAAACAACCCTTGAACTTGTCTGTCTGTCCCCCCTAAGAGATCGAAGGACGGTCCATTAACGCAGCCACCGTCAGGTCAACACAAGCACGGTTCTATTCTCCACTCCCTTCTCATTTCCCTGTTCTTAATAGCACGCGTGCCATTAACGATTCTCCTTCGTTCGATTCGAAATGCTAACTGCAGAACAAAGCTGCGTTCCTTCAGATTTGGAACCAAGACAAACTTGGCGACTGAAATCTGAACCGCAAAGCTGAAATTCGATCCTTACCTTCTGAAAATGTTGCGATAGTTAGGGCAGCAAAGGTCTAGACTTTTTACTTGACTGGAGTTGATTTGAAGATTAATTAGTATCCCTCTGGAATGCTACCATATAATTTGAATATTGTTGCGTGTCTGAACTTTGACCCGATAAGTTACGTGAGTGGGTTTTCGTCCTCTTTCCTCGGACATTTCTTCCTTCTGATTGATGGTGTTCTCTCATGTCACTTCGTCCTCCTCTTCATCTCATCTCAGAAACACTTGCTTGCCGCCTTTTAACTCAAGAATGTCGCTTAGATTGCCATTAGCTATTCCCACTTTTAACATCGTTATTCCCCCGCTTTCTCGAGATCTTCCACTCTACTTCGCTGTAGGACTTCCGGTTCCCGATTCAAGGATGAATCTATTCATTTCTCTCCATCGCTAACTTTCTTCAAGAGAGATATCGTGTGAAAGGAAGATGATCATTCCATGAAATGTGATCACTTTTACTTACTCTGCGACTTCCTCCTATACAATGACGAAGCAGCTTTGTTGATACTCCCTATCACTAGTAAATGACTATTTTTGAGTTACATGTTATTTTTCGCAGTGATAATTGCGTCTCTACAGTCAATTGTATCATGCTATTTCACTGTTACTTCTGTGAATCGAGAGATGATCACCGGGGGAAATCAGTGATTGCTTATGCTCACTTTCTTGCTATTGGAACAAGGGATCGATCAGCAGGAGAGAGAGAGAGTTCTTCTCATCTCAGTTCCTTTTTTGATATATTGATGCTACTCATACTATTTCCTGGATCAGACAGAAAGAGAGCATTCAGAATGAAGAGATCAAGAACGATTGTAGCCAACTATCTTGGTCCTTCCCCTTCCCCTTTCGAGATCTACTCCCCTTCCTCTTCTCTTCCTTCTCAGCCCCCTCCCTCCTCCCTCATATTGTATGTCTTTTCAATTACCCCTCGCGCGGCGCTCCCTCTGCAGTCGCCCCTTCTTCCATCATAATTTTTCTCATTATTATTATGGGGGGTTGGGCTTATTAAGTGTTGCGTAGTCAGGTCCTCGCGCGAGTTTCGGAAGTGATAGATGACGTCGTTTAACGACGTCGTCCACTTTAACTTTCTGAACTTGCGCAGTAATGGTTACCAGGGAGCTATTTATTCTTCCGTCATTTTGCTCAGTAATTATTCTAACGACTCCAAAAAAATTGCCCTCTAGATGACTTTTCGATACTTCTCAAGACTTCACAGTATTCATGATCTTCTAAGATGCACCCATTGTACAAAATGGCCACCTTCGGGCAGAACTTCGAAGCGCGTGCACTCCCTAATTTTCGCTCAACTTTGGTCCGACGAAGGACGATAATGAAAGGTGTAGGGAACCTCCCAATTTCGTCGACGCGCAATGTTATCAGACAAGCTCGTGCCCGTTTTGTGATGAATTCGTTTTTTCAATGGTCCCTGTTCATCTTCTCTAAATCATGCACCACCGTTAATTTGTTCCAAGGATTCAAGGCGAAAATAAACGGGAAAACTTCTAAGTAAGTTCCACGAAGTCTCGAGCTTTCCTCTCTATTCCATACATATATTCGGTACGCGAGATGTCTGGTGCTTACGGCACCCCACAGTCTCTTTCTTCCTTCTCCGTTCAGGAAAGGGACAATCTTGTAGTGGTTGGCCTCCCCTTTGAAGCGAGAGACCACCACCTTCCTTATTCCACACGTTCCCACCTCTTGTCTGATCGACTAGTGAGAATGGGGAATGGAGAGGATTGGTCGAGATGGTCACTAGATACTCTTCGTGGCCATGAATCGGACGGCCTTAACCCCCCGCAGATGGTTGTAGTTATTTATCCCTCCGCCCTCCCTTCAATCCACGCGTTCTCTGAACAATCTCCAGAGTACTTTCACACGAGTACGAGAAGGCACCTGAAATAGCCCCTGGTCGTCCTTTACCTTCCCTTCGTAATGAGATGCTAATGCCATTCCTCCACAACTAGTGCCCACACTAACTCCTCGCTTCGACTAAGATCAGTTCCCGAGAGTAGTTACCCTCATACATTAGTGAGGGACGAGACTCGCGCGTTTCTTTCAAACCCAATTCAATGACTTTTATTATTTGAAATGCAGATGATTCCGTCTGTAGATTGTTTCGAGGTCGCATGGTTCCGTCTCAATCAGTTTGTAAAACTTCATTTTCTTTTCGGCCTCGGAGAATAAGTGTAGTCTAAAAAGAAAATGTGACGCAGTAGTTTATATAGTTGAAGTATCATAATTAGATCAAGATCCTAGGGGGCATATTTGCAGACTCGGTTCCATGTGGCAATAGTTGATGTCAGCATAGGAGGAAATCGACAACTCGGTGCGTGCTGAATTATTCAGGATCATGTGATTTCCACTCTCTCTCTCTCCCTCTTCTCGCTACTTTTTTTCGTTCCTGCTCCCGCTAGAAAACATTATAGTCAGTCGATGATCTTTCACTTTTCCTCCTCATGCAAGCTGCTGACTACAATCTCGATTCCTTTCACAATATGTCGAGCTGCAGCTCACTTCTTGTTCAGAGAACTCGCAAATGTGGATGAGTATTCGAGGAACAATTAACCTAATTTCACGTCCAACGCTTCTCTAACCTGCTAGATAGTATACCAGACGAGGATGTTGTTGTCATTCGACTTCTCTGCTTCACAGTCTAGGAGATCTTCGACCGTCTTTCTACCTAATCCGGTTACTTCTTCTTTCGGAGGGAGACTGGAAGCGATTTTTGCCATCATTCCGCACGCGGTTTGCGCTCTAATATGAATCGCACCTCTCCTCTATGATAGAGTTATCCCGCACGAGACGTGGGGTGGGTGGAGAGTAGGCCAGATTTATAACTCCCCTCACCTTGCGTGTCTAAGAACTGAGCAATGCTAACGGAGTTGCTGCTTTGGTCAGTAGATAGTTTGATCTGTAGATCCTATTCTTGTTCCGGATCTGTTTTCCTGCTCAGACGCACCGTAGTGTAATAGGTACTGTACTAGCTCACGAGTTATCCTTAACCTTTCCCTCTCATTCCAATTCGTCACGGATGCTCTAATTTCGTGCCGTCTTCATACTCCACCTTAGAATCTCTTCACTCTATTCCTCTCTAGGTAGTCAAAGAAGTGAGTGCCCACGCACAATGAGGAGAGTTCGCTCCTCCATGCTACTTCTTTCCCCCAGTTTCGCATGTCATCCTGCCATGAATAGGCAATGCGGGGCGGATTAGGGTGTTCAACTTGGCTGGAAAACATGACTGGATCTACGGTAATAACTCAATTCCTGCAGCAGTTTGCAGTGCCGCGTACAAAACGTTTTTCATCTTTGTTTATCTGTGCGCTTGTAATAGATTCTCGTGTTCACTAGACTGATTGAGAACAACTCGCCCCTTTCCTGAAGAGAGAGAGAGAGTTGTCTCGGCTCCTTTCTCTCGTTCGTATCTCACATTCAAAGGATCATTGTATTTTCGCTGCTTCACTACGCCATCCAAACACACTGATGCGTGGGATAAACATCTATCATTTGACAATAGCGAAACCCCTGGAGAGACTCCATTTGCATGAGCAGTAGTTGTTTTGGTATAACGACTCAATTGCACGAATATCCAAACGAGATCTTTGCCTCTATTCATTTGGGTCTAAACCCGAGTTTTTTTCTTGAGATCCTGACTCGTACTCCTGTATGGGACCCATGCGGAAAACAACCAAAAATATGAAGGAAGTGAGGGAGATCTTTAGTCGGGAAGGGCAGAAGGGTAGGGTTGAGGATCTATCGAGTGTTTGTGTGCGATGGATAGGAGTAGAACCCCTCTTCCTGTTCATTCCGACAAAGAAAGGGAAGAGTTCCAGAAGGGAGACTCCGAGCTGATTTGTCGACTCTTGGAATTCAGAGGAGACATCGCGCGAAAACATGGGTCTCTTCTCTCCATTATAGTCACTGCTGGACTAGACCGACTCTTTCGCCATGGTTTCGCCTTTTCGCTTTGCCATTTGTTTTATGGGCACTTAGATAGTTCAGGCACAGAAAGCAGCTGAATCCAAAAATTGAAGGCCCAAAAAGCGATCGTGCGGCCTCTCTATTCGAAGTGGCCTCGTTCTCGCTTTTCATCTGTCCATGGAGCCACAAGGCCCTCCTCGCTTCCGATAGTCTTTCACCCTGGGCAATTCTTTTCACCTGCAATTGCAGACCAGATAGACACGTAAGAGATCGCTCACTGAATTATACCGCCTACTATTCTTGCGAATATTGTATTAGCCATGTCAGAATGTACATGATCTCTACATATTCTGCACGTTCTCGTTGAGATTAGAACCCGAAAATTCGTTCGACCAAACGTATTCGAGACTCTCTCCTTATATTTATCGCAGCAGAGACAGTTCTTAGTTCTCACGATTTCAATTAGAGACCATGCGAGAATCATTCGATTCCAATCGCGAGAATGCAATTGACGTTAGATTATCTCTCACCGTAGATCACCGTGAATTTCCCATTCAGTGCAGCAAAATAGGGTGTGATTCAGTCCATTGCAGGAATTGCAATAACAGTTATTCCAGTGATTCTAGGATTACTGCTCTAATTTGGACTTTCTCATCGTACAGACAGGCAAGAAAGACAGGAATAGAGTAGTAAGCACCAGATACTTTCAATTACCAGTCTATTCACTCAACTGAGCACCCTCACGCACGTACACATGTTGTCGCGAAAGTAATGCCCAATTTCTGATCATTTTCTCGACATTTCTTGATTTTCCGCATAGTGAAAGCCCTTATAATTTCACCGAGACAACATTGAACTACAACTTGAATGGCTGCTACAAATATTGACCGGTGGAATACAACATTTTATGAAGAAAACGTTTTGTAGAATAGCTTGGAAAGTCCTCCACCAGAATGCGAAGAGTGTTCACGCCCGCCTTTTTCTCCCATCTAAAAATACGCCCGTCGTCTCTCAGTAAATAATCTGCTACTAACAGGGATGGGCGTCCCTCAGCCTAGCACCCTCCTTCTATCACAACTGAGATTCGTTCTTGAGTCTAGGTTGGAAGTCAGAGATCACCGTTAGATACGCTGCCGAGTGATGACGTCGTTTTCTCGGACCATTGCTTCCCTAATATCGGCCTGCCCTTTGCTGTCCAACCCTCTCCATTTCACACCGTCTCTCGCTCTTTCTGATGTTCTAGAGAGCGTGTGGAATGGAGAGTCGCTTCTTCTTCTGGCAATCGCCATATGAATGGCACGTCTCTATGGGCCCATCTCCATTCCCCATCCCAAAAAGAGTCCTCCTCGCTATGATACATTTGACATGTGTCTCGCTGTGCGTCGTTTTTGGGACATATCTCCTCATTTCACATGATCTCTAGTTTCTCTGACTCTGAAATACCATTCGGGGTGAGAAAGAGTGCTCATGCGCCAGTCGTTTTGATGGGCAGTGAGCAGGCACAAGTCCAAGCGATCTCATGCGCTATTTCGGTACCATTTCACAGTAGTTTTCCTCGCAGACTCAGGATTTCCTTTCTTTCTAAAAAGTGGTTATGCTATTTTGGTTGCGGCGAATTTAATGTGAGCAAAAAAAACTATCGTTCGTTATGTTCCATTGATATTGCGATGTATGTCTGCATTGGTTGCAGAAATCAACATTATCATTAACTTTCAGAACCTCAATCTCCCTCCTTAGGATTCTGACCATCCTATATTCGTCCGGGTCTTCAGTGCCAGTGTGTGAATGACCAACTAGAGAGAGGGTCCGATGGAGAGAGCACTAGCTAACAAACGTCCTCAATTAGCCTCATTCCCTCTGTCCAGCAGAATTATATTAGCCCAACAACGACTGCATGTTGCGATACGTCTTTATTGCCGCATACATTCTTGTTCTCCAAGAATCTGAGATCCTCTCGAGTTCCTTCTCTTTGCCTGCTTTTTGTGCTAGCACTCGATAGAAAATGCATCGAGAAATGCCGAAATGCATCATCGAGCGCACTTTCGAACACTTCTCACTTCTGGTGGTCTTCTATAAGATGCAATTCCTTACTAACAGCATTGGACTAAAATCTGCTGACGGATGCAATTGATTGTCCTTCCCTAATCACTACGTCTCTTCCTCCTTTCCTCATTCGATTCCTTCCATCACTTCCCCCTCTTCGACTGTATCCTCGTATCTTCCTAGTTCCCGTGTCCTGTTCCTCAATTGTCCCCTCTCTATCTCTCCTAACAAGGGAAATGAACTAACAAGTGTCCCTCGTGGATTGTTTCCCCTTCCATCCCAATCAAGTAGAGAGGACTACGGATTGGGTTCCACTTACTAACTACATGGCCTCTAAGAGAAGAGAACGTGCGTTTCCGATCGTTTGGGACCTCGGTCGTTAGTGAATTTCGTGGTCAGTTGACAAATTCAGACGCTGACTCCGCTGAGATAGTCAAAGATCTTCCGGACGAAGTCCATTCTCCTTCAATTCCCTTCCTTTCCTCAACGAAGTTACAGTCCAACATCTCATTGTGCTACCAATTCCTCTTTCAGTGTATTTTTCGAACTTTTTGGAAGAGGGAATGCAAAATTTGTCTCATAGCAATAGGCGATAGAAAACGAGGAAAGAATAGATCAAACATCGAGTTGCATGCGTCTGATAGATAGACATTGACCAGCTGCAGAGCTTGAAAGATTAGATACTGAGAAGGAGTAAGCGTCTCCTCCCCCTCACTTCCCATCACTTCCAGACTCCTCCTTCACTCTTTTCTCCATTCTCGTGAATTCCGCCTCAGATTCAGAATCTCCATTGGGGACGCGCGAGTTCTCGTGAGTCACAACAGTTCCCTCCTTTCTTCACTATGAGAGGGGGAATTCTCAATAGCCTCTCGTCGTCTCCCGAAATTCGATCATCCATATAGTAATTTGTGTGTTGTATCGCCTTAGTCGTTCCACTACTTCTGCCTTCACGCGCTTTCTGGTCACACGACGATTACCTTACTAAGGACTTCGAGGTACCAACCCCCGAACCGACGCGAGTTCGGGTCATTATTCGATGCGTCTCTAAACGGATGGGCAACTAGATACACTGCCCTACACTATCTACTACAGTGAATCCTGGCCATCGATCGCTCATTTCGCATTTCCTTTTTGAGCGAGTGCGTGAAATTCAACCCGTCCAGGAGACCCGTGATAGTAGAGTCGGCTCCAGTTTCCGACCCAAATCCAACCCATCCAATCTTGGACGCGTCACGCTTCTATTTTGTGTGAGAGCTGTCAGGAAATTCTCGAGAATGGATGAGAAGGGAAGTTCGGGTCCACTCTTGAAGAGGAGGGGGGGGAGTGACTGGATGGAGGGGGGGGGGGAGGAACCAATCCACGACCCAATTCTGAAAACGCATTCCTCTTGTTTCGAACAGCATTTCTTTCCACAACTTGCTTTGTAATAGACAAGTGATTAGCCAATTGTGCATAATTGCTTGATCTCCGCATCAGATATCCGTTTCCATTCACTGGCAACAAACATTCTGTCAGCTACCCGCCCCCGTCCTCTTTTCTGATCTTGGCCAATGTTCTTACTACTCGAATTTCGGTGGCACATCTGAGGACGAAAAGAGTGACTGTGGTAATCGGATCTAGCTAGAGTATGTTCATTCCGCGCGCTCTTTAGTTGCCCCTCGACGTTTCGAGGGATAATCTTTCCCCCGCCTCTGCTAATAGCAGCTCCCACACATTATTCACTTGAACTGAAGAGTGCAACATAGAATAGTGATATTTCATTTTCTCACGAAGAATGCTGATGGAAATAGAGATCCAATATAGTGGATAATCTTATTGCAAAAAACTGTGAAACGCATTATTTAATCCAACCATTTCTTCAACTCCTTGTCAGCACAAGGAGACCTACGTGTGTTTTCATATTCTGTTTAGCTGCTTCTCATTCATGAAATTGCATTGCTTAGGATTGACCTGCGAGTGGATCGAACAACAGATTTCGTGCACTTTTTCTGTTCTCAGCGCCTGTATTTTGCGCGTAAGTTATTTCCGTGAAGGGGCACCTTCAGTTCCGTCTTTTTTCTTTTCTCCGCCCTCACTCCTTCACAATCATTTGTTAACCTCTTCTGTACTGTCTACGTGCAGAGAAAGCAGGAAAAGTTACGATAAACATCCCCTCCTGAAATAGAAGGCGAATCGTCGAGAAAACAACTGTGGACCGACATAATGAGCAGTGGCGACAAGGATCATCAATTTTAGACACAAAAGGGCTCAAAGTTCCTTACTATCCAGCGCGTGCTTCTGAGCGATTCTAACTTCCTCGCACCAAAATGGCCTGACGCGCAGTCTAGTGAAAACAAAGGCACGAAGAACGATGAAAATACGCGGAAAGAGTCCCTTCGAAGGTCGTGCCAATAGTGGGTTCCATTTCAGTGCTACAGGCCATTATGAATTGAATATCGAATTAGATCTCTTCCTCATTCTCCATTCTGTGTTCCGGATCATAGCATATTTTGTCCTCATCTCTTCTCACTCCGCCTATTCTTCCCTTCTCCTCTCGTTGACTTCTTTCTCGTTGAATGCGTCCGTTTGGCCGTCGAATCACCCTCGGATTTGTGCACCTGTCCATTCCGTGAATTGTCGCCAAAAGTAGCCATGACATCTGCGATCGTGTAATTTCCGAAAATAAACCAGTCCACGATGGTCGTTTATCATTCCTTTGCAGTATGAACGAGACGGCGGTCCCTCACCACCACTCGACCGCCCATCAATGCGTCGAGATCGGACAATATCTGTACGAGAATCGAAGTGATGTCACCTATCTTCCAGTGACAAGAATCACCTTCGGAATGCTCTACACATTCATCATTACGTGAGAAAATTCAATCAGTCAATAGTCAATAAAAGGAGCCTTATTTCGGGCTATTTGCTCGAATCATACAAACCAACATGCCAAAAATCAACGTCAGTTCCCGGAATCATCGTTTTCCTACGTGAAATATAATCCTTCCTGAGAAAGGAGGATGCTCGCAGAGTGCACCCTATCTAAGGCGCGGAAGTAGTCGCTGATGTTTACGCTCGAACAATTGCTCTTTCTGTCAGTACGGATGTTCGCTCCACAATTAGATGAAATTTGCTCGTCGGTCACTATCTGATTCACTGACGTTGTGACCTCTTTCCGTGTGTGGGCGCTGTAAAGAAAGTGCAGAGCGGGCCAATTCGTCTGAATCCATCAAATAAAAGGGAGCCGTTAGGAACGACGTTTGGATTGATCTAGAGGATATTCAGAGAGGCATTCTCAAGATTTATTGTGCGTCGGAAAAGAATTTGGCCCAGCGTAGAGAAGGAAGTGCGAAATGTCGTGAGGTTTCGCTTCCACTCAGCGAGAACCAACTCAACCGACTCAAGTGCAGTCTAGCTCATCAATTATTACAAAGAGTGGGAGATCGTAAATTTATTAGGATCCGCTCTTCAGATGAAGTGCGCTTGCTATTTACAGTCTGGAGCAAAGATGAAAATCTGCAGCGCAGTAAATTTGGAGCATAATTGAGTAGCCTCACTTGGAAATTCCTCTCAACGTCCTTCCCCTCTCCTCTCGGACCAATTACGCAGTTTGCAACACAAGAAGATGCAAGTCGTCCTTCTGATTAAGACGGATTTGGGGCGCCTGAGAGTGGTGGGATGGGAATTTCTCGGAATGCGTACAAGGTTTCAGAGTCCAGAGGAGAGGCGCAAGTTTCGATGACCCGGAAATAGCCCCGAGGCAAACAAACAGACGCTAACAATGAGTCTAGTTTGGAAGCGAGAGATCACGCTGCTGCAAAATTTACAGCCCATCACAGATGTAAAGTGTGGGAAATGGGATCAAGAGAAAAATTGGATTCGGAATTGCCAATTTCCCGATTGCAGATGCGGCGTGGCGGGCAACATATTTGTCGTTGCTGCCGTGTTGTCGAATAAGGTAATTATTATATAAATATTTTTATAGAATAAATATGTTTAGTCTCTTCAATCGGTGCGGAATCTCTTCATTGTCTCCCTCTCGGTATCGGACATCATCGTTTGTATTGTTTCCGGTTAGTTTTCACTTAATAATTATTTTTCAACTAAATGCTATTTCAGGTACCATTACCCCGATCACAGCGTTTTCAAAGATCTGGCAATTCGGACCGACACTGTGCCATTTTCTGCCTTTGATACAGGTAATACGCCGAGACATATGAATCGAAGACCAGAGCAATGATGTATACACCAAAGACTATTGCAGGGAACATCTCTGTGCTTCTCAACCTTCACTCTTATGGCCATCGCTGTCGATCGATTCGTACTCATCATCTTCCCCACTCGACGGTTAATTTTTTGTCTCAACATATTTTTTCCGGCTATTTCTGTCGTTGTCTGACGTTGTGTAAGTGGCCAGCCTTCTGATTCTGTCAATGCAGTATAAGTGTAGACAAATGTCACTTCCCGAGTTACTAAAAACTCCGCAAAATATGACTCGTTCTGTTCGCAATATCGAGTAAACCGGAAGTGAGTAGCACAACAAAAGAATATGAATTATGTAAATATTTCTCGATCTGCGACCGCTTTTCGGTCTCTATCTGGAATAGATGTGGACTAGGGTGGCGAATCTGACTCATGGTTAACCGTCTCTGTTTACCCTTATGGACGGGTTATCCGTGAGAGACTCGTTTACAGCCTCACTCTCTACGGATAACCCGTTATCTAAGCCAGAGGGTATGAATGAGTCGCTTCGACCCGTCTCAGACGGGTCGAAAACGGGTCGAGAGGGCTTCTCTACGGTTTTTGGCTAAGTAAATGGGATACATTTAACATGAATCTGTATTCAATCGAAAGCTCTCGAAATGCTGAATTGATTCATATTAAATTTATCTTACTCGCTCAGGAAAAACACAGCAAGGCCCTCG
>LS585879.1:2248016-2305050 GCA_900490775.1 Pristionchus maxplancki
TTAACGATACGCCAAGTTTGCAGCGATCTTGCGCCCGTTTGAGAGTAATTCAAGCAAATCCCGACGACAGATCGACGCGGTAGGGTCTAGGCAACGAAATTAACACAGAAACAGCATAACTTTACGTCGGAATAGCATGATATTTTTAAAAATGTAAAAATACGTTGAAATTTGACCACACCACGATATTTCGATTTTTTCTAAATCTCCCAATATTCTCACCACCCTTGGTTTCAGACTGCTGTGCTATCCAGACAGTGGCAGTGGTGCCCTCGGCCGAACACTGTCGAACAACCGTCGCGATACAGCGGAAGGGGGAGAGTACTCCCCACACGTACGGTGACAACACCCAACAACGTGAGTACTGGAAGCGACCGCCCTCACTCACAGAGATCACGGGGAGGCGCCACTGCCCTATCGCACCTAGCTAGCCGTGGATGAGTTCGCCTAGCAGAAACAGCGTCGGGGAAGGGATTAAGTTTAAGGAAAAAATAAATAAATAATGTGGGGGACCTATCTCTCATCCACTCCGTACGCACTTATTTACAAGTCAGCGCACCTATCAAACAACAAACATGATGAAGAAATACCCATCTTTGTATGGCGTTCGCCTTCCCTTCTTCTCCTGGTCCCTCGTTGATCGGTCGATGCGCCCCTCCTCCAGATGTGGTATTACCTGCAATCTGGGTAAGATCAAGTATGTAAAGAATAATATAATCGAGGATTGAAGACGCCAAATGGGCTGTCAAACGTGGCTTTGAAAAGGGGCCATTTTTAGCTGTTAGGGAAAGGAATGCTAAAACACTACCCATGGGATTTCGAAACAAAACAAATGATGACAAGAATTTCGAAAATTGCAATAAGAGCGACAAAGCGGAGGCGGAGAGCTCAAGTAGATGAAAATGCAGGGAATCGAGTCACTCGCGCTCGAAAGGACGAGGGGAGCGATCAATACCAAGTGGCCATGGTGTAGATTACTGTAAGGACGTGTTCAAACTTGCGCCTACTTCACGGCCCGATGCACGGAACGGAACTCTGCTTTCGGATGTTCGAACACATGTTCGTTCTTGCGCGCATTTGCTAATGAAATATCTGTTTCTTGCTCGTTTCGTCATTTTCGAAGTTCACATTCATTCTTTATCTTGTTGTCACATTCACCCGTTCTTGCTCTTTGTTGAAGATTAATCTTTGAAGAAAATCGCTCTCCCACTTGCTCATTCTTCATAATCTTGCATGGTTTTCGCAACGTTTTGCCCAGATTTTCTGTATTACCGTTTGCTTTCTGTTTTTTCTAATCACGCTCTCACCTCGACCAACACTTCGCGCGTTGGTCGAGGTGAGCGCGCGGCGCAACACTAGTGTCAAGTGTTTTTTTGGCGTTTCAATATTTAAAATAATGTCATGTCATTATTATCTGAGGGCTAAACGATGAGATATTGAGTCTAAATTAATTAATTAAGAAATTCTAGGGCATGATGAACAATTTTTTAGCAATTAGCTTAATTAGTTAAGGAACTCTAGAGTATGATAAACCCGCTGTAGGTGTGTTTAATTAAATTATTAAAATTAATTCATTAATCGAGTTTACTTTAACTAAAGTGACCAACGTCTTCGATTTGACCAAATCAATTCTTAAACATGAATTGATTTTTTTAGTTAAGGAACGTTAAGGAACGCTTGATTCGAATTGTTAATCAACGTTAATCAAGCGCTTTGCCTGACGCGAATTAAATATTGATTTAGCTTAAAATATATTAATTAATCTTTGCACATTCGAAGTATGCAAATCCTGGTGGTGCGAATCCCTCCTGCCATGCGCATTGTCTTGTAGGCTTTTCATATTTTCGATGAATGCCTGCTTGGTTTCAGCTTCATATGGGGTTCTCTTTTTTTTATTCTGGATAACTGCATTTATTTGTTTCTCAGTTATTTTATCCATCTAAGTAACTGTATCACTTGGGTTGGTGAAAAAGAGGACATATTTGGTGACTATTTCCTATACTGCTATCATGGTCTCACGTTCTTCCGATGCTATATGCGATGTTGAATGCGTACAGTTGACGAAGACCGAGGGAGCACAACAGTATCTTCCGTTCATTTACGTGTTCCTTCTTGGATTCAGTTTATTTAGGTCTAGCTAAATGCCGGAAAGGCAACTTGTCAAGGATGTGTATAGGAATGGAAAGATTCTCTATCGCAAAGCTGTTACGATTTTTCAACGAAGATGATGGATCACATTTCATCTATTTCAACGTTCTCAGAACATGTCCCTGATCGGGTATTTACACACAGCAAGGGGGCTCTATTGGCAAGCTCCCCTTTAATCACCTCTCTCTCCCTTGAAATCGGCTGGTTTCTTCGGCTCATCTGTCACGTTGCAAGGGAGGAGAAAAGGAACCCCGCTGAGATCACGAGAGAAGATGGCAATCGACTGATCAATCCTTCTGGATACTTTGATCTACCACTCCAGCTCATGTTAGGTTGTTGTTTGTTGTTGTTTGTTATTGTTTGTTCTTCCGAGAAGATCCCCTCGCTAGTTGTTCGGGTCATCGCAGAAACTCGTGAGCGAGTCAAGAGGGCGAAATAATTACAGGGCGGACAGTGAAGAGATTTCCCCTTCTCTTCCTCTCGATGCCCATTGTAGAGTAGGGACAGAGTACTGTGAGAATGCCCTTTGGTGTAAGGGCAAAACACCCCATCTCTCTCTCAAAGAAGTACTGGGTACTTCTATTCAAACAAAGTTGCGAAGAAGTACCAGTGAAATTCTATCTTCTTCTAATATTCGATCTTTTCTAGAAAAGTAATTTCAACCTATCGGGAATATTTGCCAATCTGATACTAACAATGATAAGGTGTGTGTGCATTTCCATGCTAATGACGATTGCACAACAGCTGCTTGAAAACACGTTAATTTATCTCGGAGATTAGCTGGAAATAAACATAATTTACATGAGATTATGCAACGAGTAAGGCGCGGAATGTAAAGGGGAAGGCGGATAACTGGGGAAAAGATCGATCTGGAATGATTCGATACTCAATTGGAATGCAGTGAAGTATGTAAGCCTGAAGGCGATTGATAATATGAGATATTCGATCTGATAAGAAAAAATGCCTGGGATAATGACAATTCGGAAATGCCTGATAGAAAAGTATTAACAGATAAAGATAGTGTTGAACCTTGAGGAGAATTGGGGCTAAGAATGAGAGGAGTGAGTTGTGATACAGATCCGTTTCGAGAGTAGAAACAAAGGCATAAACAGGGTAAGGACACTGATGTAAACGAGGCGATATACAGAAATGTTTGCAAGTCAGTGTCAGATATGATCAATATTAGAGAGAGGGAACGGTTTAAAATTACCCGATCAAAAAGGGAAAAAGCATAGCAAAAGCGGGGTTTCTCGCAAAATCAACACACGATCACACACAAAGGACGAATTCTGGCGCTATTCCTAAACTAAGAGACTGGGAGGAAAGAGGTAATCGGGATGTTATTCGATGCTGTTAGAGCACACTCGCTTGCTTATATTACGAGATTATCTGCATTGAAGAAGGGAGAGAGATCTGAACGTGAATATTACGACCTATCGAGAGAAGGGATGGAAGGGGAAGATTCCTTAGGTGACAGGGACTAGTTCGGATTCATAAATGCTGATTGTGGGAGGACGAGAAGTGGGAATCGCCGCAGTCAGATGATTAGAATTCATGACCAGCATATCACGAAGGAGATTGTAGGCCATAAGTTCGCCCGATCGAAGCTTCTCGAAGAGGAAGTCTCGACATTGTCTGGCGAGGTTCCTGAAAAGAAAGAATATTGATCCACTGATACCATCTCAGACGCATCTGGGAACAACTCATCTTCTTAGCCGTTCATCTCTACTACTGATCTCAAATTGCGCAACAACTGACTGACTACTAACCCCATAAACCATGTAACTGCCCCTCATCATCTAATCCATCATCATCTGATAGTCTCTCCCTGTCTCCCCTTCCCTCTGAGATCATAAACAAAAGTTGGAAGGGAGGAGGCTCGAAGGGATAATTAGTGCCCAGGAACAAGTTATAATGTGCGCGCTGGCTCTTCCCAGGTCATCCATCCATTGTGTCGGACAAGAGAGGAAGGGGAGCCATTTCGCCCCCTTATTTCCCCTCTTATCGAAAGGGTAATCAAAGGGGGCAAACCTGCTTCATCAAATGAAATCCCCTTGTTGTTCGTTCCAAATATGCGCTCAACGCGATTTCGCAAGATAATAATGCCCGCCGGTCGGTGTAATTCCATTCCCTCCCCCAAGGTCGAAACCAGAGCAAAAAAGCACTCGATCACATGAGCCGATCTCGCTAGGCAGTTCTTTTCCCTTCGTGACCCCTGGGAAACGGGAGAAAGATGATGATACTGTATACTGCCAGTACTTGAGAGTCTAAGCTCTTTATGGATAGTAGCTGAGCTCTCGCTCTCACTGGCATTAGTATAATAGGGAGGGGATTCGGTCCAGTGGATCCGTAGGGACAGTCAGGCCCCCATTCAATAGGTGAGGAGGCACCCGGGATATGCAAATTGATCCATTCAGGAGTGTTCCATGCCTCACAATTCTTTTACAGTTCTCTGGGATAATTAGAGTGGGAATAAGGGGAATCAATCAGGCCAGGCCGGGTCAGACTGGCAGCTTCTAATGAGGCACAACTTGTACACTGGTCCACTCTTATTTTGAACACTCCCCTCCATAATCTATACGATAGTCTTTTAAAGATGGAGAAAGACTCACACTAGGGTGACGTAGACTTCATATGCGGGGATGGAAGTATGATCCACAGCCCTTCGTCGTTCAGCCCATCCTTGGAAGATACTGGCTCTCACGCTGTGAACGAGTGCGTTGCTTGATCGACCATAGCCAGCTGAAAACGAAACAATACAAATATGCCTAGACTGAATCATTACAAACTCACAATTAGGCAACTCACAATTATCATCGAACAACGCTGCGAATCGCATGGCAGTGATGTCAGTGTGGTCCATCTGCAAATATATCAATTCCTAATAAGAAGTGAGGAGAATATAGTATACCTGGCAATCGCTCATCAGCAGTTGAATGCGGTTGAAGAGTGCTTCCCACGTTCCAGCCAACTTATCAGCTCCGAGAAGTGCGAAAAGACCCGTCGGGATACTGTAACATACTCAGTTCGGTGGGTCACATTATAAAATGCTTGAAAAAGCAGCTGATTGCGAGGTTCCCATACATCGTAAAACACCGGCAATTGGTTGGGGCGGAGGCGGTTGGTACAAAGAAGGGAGTATCTCACTCAAACGGTCAGGAGGCCCACCCCGATTACCTAAGTATACTGGCCATCTTCCCTAAACAGTGAGAGAGTTGCGCAACGCCACTATTGAGTGCTATTATCCAATTTAGCTATCGGTGGCCTCTTTAGCTCACAATAACTGATACGATCACGAAGGCTTTGCGGCGACTTTACTGGTTAGATGACGCTTGCGCTAGCTAATAGGCTTCTATTCTGAGCACACACGAATACGCACAGTCATAACTTGCTGACTATCCCTTAGTTCCAGGATCAAATTGAACTCACTTCTTCCCCGTGCGAGATCCCAGATTAGGCGGCAGCATCTGTCGGGCAGCTGCGAAGGTGATGTCCATTACATGGATGGCCACCCACGATCCCCGCAACAGACTCATCTGATCGTCATTCTGCAATGCAAGAAATCAGTTAGTGAATTTAAAACAAGGCCGACACCATTATCTAATGCCTAGTTCCGGCCCTCTGAGTAAATGACCGTTCACCCTTCCGGACTGTTGCTAAGTGCGATCAATCAGTCACAAGTGAATAAGTGATCGATATCCGGCAGTTCTTTTGACAGAGCCGCTAGCGATAGTTTCTTTGGGTTTCTAGTGCCCCTACAATTGACTTGGGAAGGCAATCGGAAATAAGGCGATCGTTAAGAGAGTGAGATTTGAACTCACCGACAACTTGTCAAAGTAGGGCGACTGTCGTCCCCAGTCGATGAAATCATTCAGAAGTTCCTCTGCTCCAGACAAGATGAAGTCCATTTCGGTCGCTCGATCGAGGTACAGCAATCGGTAGATATGTCCATCGTCGGGCATGTATTGAGTCAGAGCAACCACCGTCTGCAATCAATGTATTCAGATCTATTCTCCCTGTGAATTCCTTGTGAAAATAAGTGGTTTCAATCCTTATATCCACTCACATTATGGCCATTCTTCGTGTAGAAGGCGTTGTCGATGGTCTTCTCAGTTGGTTGCGTGCACATCGGAAGTTGCGGAGAGGAACGATTCGAGCCGTTGCCAGAACCGGCTGAAAGAGATCTTTGATATTTTGATCTAATCGCTTGCCCATCATCTGATATCATCTGATATTCGGATTTTGTGTTGCACCAACGGAATAGGATTGCATTCAAGTTTATGAAATTTCAAGCATGAAACAAACAATGAATGACATGCTCAGTCTATAATGAACCTTTAGAGGGTTGGTTGTTCTCACCGGAACTTGAGGAGGAGAGGGGAGGAACGGGCACCATGTGAGTGTACTGAATCTGAGGAGTGAAGGCGGCATAGTCGGGAAGCTGCAAGAGATTGATCTTTGATCTTTGCCCTGATTGTGGTGATCTTACCGGAGGCTGACCGATGAACTGGTCCTGATAGTCGGAGAACGGCTCGTGCTTCACTGGCTGGAAAGTAACAATTAATACACAAAGTCAAAACAACAACAATAACAACCGTACGTGCTGGTAGCTGTAGTCAATGGACGATCCGAGAATCGCAGCCAGAGAGTCGCAAGTAGGAACGTATCCTCGTTGCACGAAACCTGCACAAAATTAGAGTTCAGTCAGTTCCCGATTTCCTCCATCTACAATATCAGTTCTCGATAGTCGACTACCGTACCCTGTGCTGCAGCAGCTGCAGCAGCTGCGCTGTTTCCCGTGCTGGAGGAGAGAGTGGGCGACTGGAGAAGCTGGTTGTATTCACTCTTCAGCTTTGCTTCCATCTGTTGCATGTCCATCACGTAGTGAGTACTGTAATTTAATCGGATTGGATCACCGACTGACTTCTCACCCCCTTAACCTGCCAAACCCCGGCGGAAGGGCCAAAGACACCCTCTGATCCCATAAGAGGATCAGTCAGGGGGGCTCGTTTATCTCTATCCCCTTCCCCTCTCCCCTTTGCCCCCTCCTCCTCTCCCCTGACGCAACTCGGCCCATTCACTGGGAGCGATCGGTATCAGTGATTGATCTGAGGGGAAAGATGGGCGACAACAAGAGTCAGGACCGGGTTCGAGAGCCGCGAATTAGGGCCGTACCTTGACGTGACGTGCGCGTCCATGGGAGACTGTTGGGTGGAGAAGAAGGCGGATCCGTTCGTGGGGCCGGAGCCGACCAAGGGTCCTGCACAAAATTTGACTAGAATTGATAAAAAGTGGGTAGAGGGGAGAGCATGGGAATCGGAGAGAGTGAGATAAATGATACCTCCGGGTCCGACTCGTGATTGCATTCGTTGCATTCTCTGTGCTCGATCCCTCTTGTAATACGATCCGAACTTGTTGCGACCACCACGCATCCGATCCTCACGGACGGCTCAAATAACAACATATTTAGTTGAAAAAATGCATGTACTTGCTGAGTCATCTCAAGTTTTGTATTGGAGGTGAGATCAAGGGGGAACTACTGATCCTCGAGTCCCTCTTGACCCTCCAGAGTGCGGTAGACGACAGATCCTAAACGCGCATGCCCTAAAGGATCTCGATGCCATTCTGTGAGATACTCTCGTCTTTCACACAAAGGATGCCTCTTTCTCTCGACCCTCCACAGGGAAGGGAAGATAATCCCGAGCCATTGTCCCTTCACCTTTCGGCTGGTTCGTGTACCATAATTACATTCGCATCTTGGCGCACTCTCCGAATGCCTCAAGAGTCTCTTCCCCTTTCTATGGTACCGAACCAGGTCGCCAGAGGGAGGAACTGGGTGGGGGCGTAATTAGGATGTCTGCCAACAACTACCGCGATCCACGTTTTATGCGCCTTTGTTCTAGAGCCGGCAAATTGGCGATCCCCTTTCCCCCTCTCCTTTCCTTTGCCCCCCCCCCTAGGGTTAGGCGAGGAATGGCAGAGCGCCGCATTTTTTCTCTGCTGAGAATTCGCCTATTGGCCAGGCCTCTTACTCCCTCCATCTCCTCTCGCCTACAGTAGTCTGAGAGGAAGGAGGCTGGGGGATAGGGTGTTCTCGCTCCTTCCTTCCCACCCAAAATCGATTTACTGCGACCGGTTTTTTCACAACACACTCACTCACTCTCGCAGCGTAGCATTCACGTAACATAGCGAGAGAAAGAGAAGGAGAAGGAAGAATAGAAAAAAGAGTGAGGGACAGAGAAAAAAAGGAGCGGTGGTGTCATAGAGTACCGGGCAGCACCCCGATATGAGATGCCATCGATGTGAACTGAGAAACTAATCGGAACGGGAGAAGAGAGAGAGGGGAAGTTGCACCGAAAACCAAACTATGAATGATCATGAACATTGTGAACTGTTCCGATTAGGAGCCCGTTCGCGTAAGAATCGGACAAATCTCCGGGCATCTGGCACAGTGAAAAAACATCGATTTCCTCAAACTCTGGGTTCGGGGGTTCTCGAGGGTGCTGAAGACTATGGGCACTATCATTTTGCATATTAAGTCTCCGTTGGCTTCAGACGACGTCACGTCGAAAACAGTTTTTAATTTATTCAGAGTTTCCAGTAATCACCAAAATTTCAAGAAAATGGCTCCAGGTGTAGATTTTGATGGCGGTCATGCCTCCATTTTTTATTTTCTGATATTGTCGAAACGTAATTAATTAGAAAATGTATCTTATTAACGAATCATCTGTGGAAGTAGAGACCTATATAGAAAAATCCGCCATGAAAATTGGATTGACATACATTTTTTTGAAATTTTTTGAAATACCTGTTTTTGAAGCAAAAATCAAAATGTGTGAAAATTTCGTTCATCGATTCCTTCGCTTGATCTCTTGGGCCTTCACTTCCGTATGATCTACCCTCGTCTAGGGCGAGAGAGTGTGCGCGTTAGGGAGAGCGCAGGCAGGCAGAGGGAGCAGAGAGCCAAGGAAAGGGGTAGATCAAAGAGAAGGGAAGACCGGTCCCGTCAAAAGAGGGAATCAATCATCAATTTTCTTCACTTTTTGATTTTTGCCTCAAAAACAGGTACTTCAAAAAATTTCAAAAAAATATATGTCAATCCAATTTTCATGGCGGATTTTTCTATATGGGTCTCTACTTCCACAGATGATTCGTTAATAAGATACAATTTCTAATTAATTAACTCTTGACAATATTAGAAAATAAAAAATGGAGTCGTGACCGCCATCAAAATCCACCCCTGGAGCCATTTTCTTGAAATTTTGGTGATTACTGGAAACTCGGAATAAATTAAAAACTGTTTTCGACGTGACGTCGTCTGAAGCCAACGGAGGCTTAATATGCAAAATGATAGTGCCCATTGTCTTCAGCACCCTCGAGAACCCCCGAAACCAGAGTTTGAGGAAATCGATGTTTTTTCACTGTGCCGACCTTTGTCCGATCCTTACACGAACGGGCTCTTAGGATGATCACTTGTTGCAGCAAGATATGACTATCATTGAATAATCAATATTAGTATCGTGATTCCTTCCTAGTGCGATAAATGATGGAAAATCAGTGAGATGGCAACTGAGATATCTATGGCGGCGGGATGAGATCAAAGATCAAAGGAGAGAATCGCGCGAATGATGGAAGCTGACAGGCAGGTAATTGGTGTGGGGGATGACTCGGGTCAGAGACTGGGGCTACTGTAAGTCGGGATACTGTATCTGCCGTACCTTCCATCTTCATTCCTTGGGCGAGACATTTGTTGAATCTGCAGGAGGGGCATCTCTTTCGACAACTCTTGTCCACAGTGCAGCTCTTGTCTGCTGAGCACTGATATTGCTTCTTGTTCTGCACTGTTCGCTTGAAGAATCCCTGCAAAGATCAAAGATCAGTTAAGAAGTCGAACACAATCTGTGGAATCTCGTTGAGTGTCAAAGAAAGAAGACGAACCTTGCAAGACTCGCAAGTGAGTAGTCCGTAGTGGTATCCGGATACTTTGTCTCCACAGACGGGACACAGTTCCGAATCGACGGGCGATCGCTGTTGCAGTGGCTGCTGTGAGGAAGGAATCATCTGCTGCGGCAGACCAACTACTCCCATCTCCATCTGAAGAGGAATACTTTATCTCTGCACCCATTGGGTAAGGTGAGAATGAAGATACGCAATCAGGCACTAACTTACTTATCTATAGGCAGAACTGAGTTGAACATGGTATCCAAAAGCGAATATGTTTTCATAATTGTAATACTTAGATGTTTCTCGAGAGGGCGGATTATTCAAATGTCTACACTATATGTCATTGGGATATTGCCGGCTTCATGGGAGGGAAACAATGTGATAAGCGAACAAGTGAAAGTGGGTTGCTATCTAATGGCAGAGATGAGTCAAGGCCACACCTTGATATCGAGAAGACCCCCTGGAGGACTGGCAGTTGCCGTGGCAGTCACTGTAGGAGAGGAGGAGGAGGACGAAGCTCCGCCCCCTCCCATCCCTCCTCCCGAGGTAGGACTACTTCTCTCGATCCCTCTCTCCTCCATGCCGGCAGTCCTGGGGGAGAAGATACCTGACAATGGGGGGCGGGGCTTAGAGACGAGAACTCGAGGATGGAACGGCGCGGAAACTGCGCGGCAGCGACACATTGCAAAAAGAGAGGTGAAAGTGTGGTGATGCGTTCGGGAAAGGGAGAGAGGAGGGATGATCACTCTGCAGGTAGTGAAGTGAGAGAGACTGGGGGAGAGGAGGATCTTTATTCGCCTTGCCTAGAAAGAGGGAAGGGATCATGATGGCAGGTTTGGCTGTAGAGTCATGGAGAGAGGAGGAGAGAGAAATGGGTACTGGAACGATGGAAGAAATCGCGAGGGGAACGACAGGTGAATGGAAAGAAAGAAGAAGACTGTAAGCAGATAAGCGTATGAAAACAGATGGCACCATAAGAGGAGAGAAAGGTTCGAAATCGAATAAGCGTCAATCGATGATGAGGGAGGTACAGTAGGAAGAACGGACGGATAGAAGAAGGATAGTTACGTAATCCTTCTGGATTTTATTCTCCAGCAGTGGATCGAGCTTCATCGTTTGAAATTAAGAACATTTATAGAGTATCAATGATAGGAATTCGTATTGAAGATGATCAATGGTAATGGGCGCCTGAATAAAATACTGTATGAGTTACAGTATGTCTCTCTCGGAAGGAAGGGATGGGTGCTAAGCTACCGTACCTCTCGCTCATTCACAAGCAAGCAAACATACTTGAGAGATGGATCGCGCAAGAGAAGATGCATGGGCAAATGTTGTACAGTTTCAAATAGGGAAGGATCACCCGAGAGGAGAGAAATGGAATTCCCGTTTAGAGACTCGTATGAGAATGAGAATGTGTGTGAAAGGAGAGATATGAAAGAGCACTCCTTAGGGCAGGTTTGGATTGGGAGGATGAAGGAAGGGGAAGGGGTTATCGTGCCCTGCTTAGGTTGGAGAGAGAAAGGGAGGAGGAGAGGTGAAAGTGCCCCCTCGAAATGGAAAGGAGGCAGGAGAAGGAGGAGGAGGAGTTAGGCAGGAAGGAAGGAACCGGTAGGATATGGGAGGGAATGAGATGAGACAGAGACGACACACTCAGGACTTGGATTGGAATTGAGAAAGGATGGGCACAATAGAGGAAGAGGAGGAGGTGGCAAGGGAAAGTCTAGAAATTAGAGGAAGAAGGAAGGAGTGAAATCAGACGTATTCAGCTCTCGAGAGCAGTCCGAATTAACAATTTGGAACATATGCACAATAACAGATCTATAACCATTTCTACATCGCAGGATCCGATAACCCCGAGAATATTGAACTCTTGGGTCCATGGGGATCAGTGATTGGTGACCACTGGCTGCTTTTAGTGCGAGAGGTTTATGAGGTGTCGACCCGAGATCTATCACATTCTTTCTCTAGCACAGTTATTAAAGCAATCTCTATGTCTGATCAGTGAGGAATAAGACAGTCCTGGCGTGATTTTTCATAAAGAATCTCTCAGTACCTCATGCTACGATACTGAATGACTCTGAACCAGTCTGGTTTATGATATCCTCAGCATCAGCGTCATCCTGAACACTATTTCTGGAATTGCTTCCAAGATGCCCTCTGATAATTGTATCTGGGAGGTTGGTGATGATGAAAACCCGTAACAAAGTTTCAATTCGCCACAGAGAATTGCTTAGGGTTGCGCAAGTAGGATGAGATACGTATCTTCCCTCGGGGCTAGATGAGGTCAGCCCCGCACAGAAAACATTCCCACACGTGATTGCGCGAATTCCCCATGACTCACGCAGCTCAAGGCAACTCCTTGCGGTCACGTAAGGTCACCAGTCTCGGGACAGAGGGGATCGTGACCTACCAGCTGGTTCCTGGCCCATGGCACCAGAACCAGTCTACAGACCCCCGACTACCGTATCCCCGTTCGTTCCCTGGGTCAACCACCTCCGCCAGTCGGAAAGAAGGAGAAAGTTGGGTGAAAGCTGTGAGGAGGGAGCTTTCGCTCTCATGGCATGCCAAACTGGATGAAAGTGAATGGGCCAGTGCCTCCTCCTTGTTCCGCCCGCCTTTTCTAAGAGGGACCGATGATCTAGAGGGGAAGTGGGCGGAAGGAGCTCCCCCCCTCGATAAGCTCCAGCCGTTGCAAATCCTTAGCAAGTTCTCCGGTTGTTGCGTCAACGGAGGAAGGAAGAGGGGAGGAAAGACAGGATGGAAGAAAGGGAAAGAGAGGAAAGGGCAGCCACCCCACTGCTGAACTATTAGGACGATGGATGGGATTGGATGCACAGATCGATATATTGATTGGAAGGTACGGTAGGGAGAGGGGAGTGGAGGAGCTACAGTATGCCTCGTGAAGCGAGAAGAGGGAGAGGAAGGAAAAGGGAGATGAGAGATTTCCCCCTTCTCCTTCTCAGAGGCACACGGTAAAAAGTGAATGGAATGCCTCCAGACAGAGAGCGAGAGAGTGAGTGAAAGGAGGAGAGACAGAGAGGAGGAGAGAGGGAGAGAGTACGGTAGGATGGGAGATTGACGAGATTCGCATGATGGAGAGATTGAGGGATTGGAGGAGAGTAATAATGAAGGAAATGAGAGATCACATCGAATCAAGAGAGAATGAAGAATTCCCGAAGGCCATTCGGCTATTCTGAGGGAGAAATCAAAAGTTATGTCCAATTTCTTGCCCGCGAAATTGATCGTCCATTCGAGTGCAGTAGGGATACTCCATACGCGCTCAGGCTACTGTATTTCCCGAAAACAACTTCTTTGGGGGGTTTGGCTACTACTCGAAATCGGTGCCGAGACGCGCCGCTCACACGAACAAAATCGACTAAAAGAAGAGTCTCTCTCTAAAAGTAAGCAAGTAAACCTTCTCCCCCTCTCTACCCCCACCCCTAGATGGGAAAGTGGTGATTGGATGGAGAGAGAGGAGAGCTGCGAAAGGGAGAAGGAGGAAGGAAGGAGATTCTCGAGAAGGGATCAATCGATAGTGAAATCCCCTTATGGATGAAACGGAAAGGAATGCCCACAGGTAGTAGTTGGCCACAATCTAAGGGTGGAGGTCAGAGAGAGAGAGAGAGAGAGGTAAGTAGTCGAGATGGGATGGGGGGAGAGGGAGGATGGGAGATAAAAAGAGAGTGGAGATGTGTGCCGGCCACTGCCACTTCTTATTACAGTTTCACCCTGCGATCACTCTGAGATGGAAGGAGGATGGAGAGGGATTATCGCAGCTACTGTTCTCTATCAGCATCAAATATTCAACATGTGCTCTCTGCAGTGCAGCAACTACCTGAAGTAATGCTCGAAGTTTGGAATTATTTCGAATGTCTACGGTAGTCTGGTCACTAATCAGTAACGTCTGAGAGAGGGGCTAATTTTCCCGTCCCTCCTCCTCTTCTTCTTCCTCCTCTCCATAATTCTGTGACAGTTGTGATGCCGATGGATCTCTTCTCCTTTCCTTCTTCTTCTTCTCAGTTGAAGGTCACCGAACGTAAAAACGGAGAACGAAAAAAGCATGAGAAGACGTAATTATTAATGGACGAGCTGCTATTGTGACCGATCCATTGTTATTCGAATCGAATTTGCGATAATGGCTGGAGTACGGTAGAAGGGAGTGAATCACGGACTGACTCATCTCTGTCTACTGTACTCAGGGTGATGCACTATTCGCCTTTGTCTGCAAGTGTGAGTTCTCGACTGAAGAGTGCTTTCAGTCTACAGTATCCTTCAGTGTTTAATCTACGGTACTCTATTGATACGGTAATGGCCACCCTGTGAGTCCCATCGCCCCTCCGATTCACTCATGTATAAAAAGCCAATAAAAGCGCAAAAGAAGAGCTTGTCTTCCCATCAGCGGCAAAAAGTGAGCAAGATGAGACTAGAAAGTTGTGAAGAAAGAAGAGATTGACGAGATAGTGCAAGAATGCGAGAGGAGCAGACGGTGAGAGACGACGAGAGAGTGTGTGCTTCGAGGAGAGTGGAGGAGGAGAGACACAAAAGTGAAACTGGTCACAAAAAGGGAGGGAGAATGGCAGGGAAGTTGGAACGAGGGAGGGCAGGAGGAAAAAGTGCGATGTGAGAGAGGGAAAGTAAAAGAAATGGCCCGAAAAAAGTCCAGAAAAAGAGAGATTAGGGGATACTGTAGGATGACTGACGGTTGCAAAATTGCTACTTGCAGTGAAAGATCTTTTTCATCGTTCACTGATACCTTCAAATTCACTTGCCATTCTAATTGATTCATAGTATGGTAGCTGACGAAATGTTCATGCTCCTTTCAGCTTTTTGGTGCGATAATAAAGTCATGAATAACATGGCAGGCTATATCTAAAACTTCCAACCAAATACCACATCCTAAATTTCACCAATTCAGCGTGTGCCATTCGGCTTACATCTTCACAGTCTAGAATTATCCGCATCGTATTTCGGTACACCTCATCCACTAGAAAATTAAGCTATGGACTAAAATAATGAGGCGCATTCAGCGTTTTCACATCACAATGCATTTATGTCTCACTCATAAGCAGTCGCATTTCAATCCGTGCTCAGTGATCCACTAAATCCGTGCCATTCGCACTGGAACCGCCATCGATTTGCAATAAGATTTCCACTCTAATCGGATGAAATTCACCTCTCCTTTGTGTGGAGTGAAGAGGGAGGGAACTTCTCCCCCTGTCTGAAAAGCGCGCGAAAATGGACGAAAAGTGTTACGTAATGGAGAAAAAGCGATTGGATCTAAGACGAACGAACGAGATTTGAATCAAGGGAAGGAGAAGAGCCGCGAGCGAGATTTAGAAAGGAGGAGGAGGGAAGGATTACGCAACGACCGGACCAATGATTGACCAAGGCAAGGATTGAGAGATGCAGTGAGCGAAGATCTATTCAAAAGAATTGAGAACTTCGCTATGACAAAAGATTTTTTTAAAATATGAAAAGCATTTCAGTTTCATAGCAACTGAACTGCTATAAAAGAAGTTAAAGTTCAACGAACATCAAGAATGCTTGCTGTCATGATATTGCGCAGTTCAGAAAGCGGTCTTTTAAAGTTGTTTTGTCAGTCTTAGTGTTAGTCAGTGTTTAGCGTAAAGTAAAGTTTTTTCATATTTATCTCTCTACCAATGTAATTAAGTTCTGGTAAAAAAACTAAATATTTCCGAATTATTTCTGCGATCAATGATTCTGATAAAATCATGATAAAACTAACTAGCAACGCAAATGGAAGTTACAAAGCACGATCAATACGAAATCGACAATGATATTCGAAAGATATTTTGAAAAAGAAAAAGATGGGGAGACGGAAACTCGCAACAACGAAGATATCAAAACGATCGGGAGCAATGGCAATAAAATCAGTGAAAGGAATTGGCAGAAAAATGAGGAGACACTCTGCAAAACCAGTCTCGAAAACCAAGAAAACATTGCTTGACTAGCTAAAAGTACAAGCTGGTCTGAAATAAATGTAATCTCGATCGCGAATCTCGATCAAACTAAAACTCAGAATGTTGATCGATCGATTGATGACGCGAGTTCTGAGAGGAAGGAAAGAAGGGGAAGATTGTCTCTCTCCTTCACTCTCTCACTAGGCACCGTGTCCCCGATTTCGATTCGTCCCTTCCTTCCCTCCTCTCCTTACATTACCTTACTCGCCTTCCATTCATCCTCAAGAGGGCTCTGTAAGGGATACGGTAGTAGTCGAGGATCGATCAATTTGATCCATTTCATTAGATCGATCCACTCAATCGGCTCGTCCCTTTGTCTCATAATCAGTTCTATCATTTCCCTTTATCCAATCGTCTCTTTTTGCCCCAATCACCCTTTCACCCCATCCACTGTCTTCCCAATCGTTTCGTCTCAATTAGCTGGGAAGATTTGGCCGGGTGATTCCTTAGAGGGTTCTCAGAAAGTTCGAAAGAAAGTGAGAGAGGGAGGAGATGAATGGATAGGGGGGAGAATGGGGAGAGAAACAATCTCAGATCGGAGTGTTCGATAGAAAGGGAAAGCACTTTATGAGTGTCATGTTGCATCGACGTTTCATTTGCAGATTAAATCAGGAGGGAATCTGGAACAATGAGTGCGGAACCTGTAAACACGCATGAATCTATCATGTTCAGAAATAGAAATGTATCTTTGCAATTTAACTCCTTTCGCAGTATTTGTAAGAGCCCGTATAATTCAGATCGACAAGACGTGAAATGATCAAGTACAACACGTGGTCAATAACAACTCCTCTCTCAATAGTACTGCACATAGTACTTCTTCATTTCTTCTTCAGTGAATTCTCCATTCTCGACGACATTCGGACTGGATTCCCACCAATTGAACGTCGATGTGGGGTGGTCGTGCTGCCAATCCTTCCCGTACTCTGTCTGCAAATGAGAAGATGAATGAAGAATGGATCATTAATATAATTCGATTTATAATCGTGAAAAAATGTTAGTTGTCGTCGTACCCTGAGGATCTGCTCGACATTGCAGGGTACGAAGAAGAGTTTGCCATTGAGAATACCCGAGCAGTAGCCCTTCGCTCTGCAATAAATGATTTCGAAACGGAAACGCAAAAAAAAAACATCCAGTTCTGCAATAAAGCTGCAGGAACAGAGATTCAACTATTTATTTCGCCCGTTCTCGCGTTGCGCGGCGAGCAAAAAGTGTGCGAATTGAGGACACGCGATGGTCCGCAACTCTGCAAAAACAACAGAAGAAGGGCGATCGGGAAGATATTGATCTCGAGAGGGAGAGGAGAATATTTACACCACTTCCTCACGAGGATAGTACGTCAAGATGACTCATAGATCGATTTTTGAAAACTAGAAAAAGTCTCGAGTAATTCAACCTCGGAAGGATCCACTTGAATCGCATTCGTGTCGGTTTATCCAGTCCAGTGGTGTACACATGATCATCGTCCTGAGGCAGAGGGTAATAATTATGATTCATTGGAATTCACTCTCGTCGCTCATGGCAGCGGGCCTACTGGCGCTTGTGCTGTTGAGGAGGTCTCGTACTTCATGCAAGTATCAAGGAATGATAGGAAAAGAGGGGGTATGATCGCGATAGAATGATAGGGACAATACAAGAATATGAATAATTTTTTCAATGTAGTACCCCCTATCATAAATATTGTATGTGGAGACCCCCCAAACAGCACAAGCGCCAAAATACGGCGCTTTTTGTTAAACTGAACTGGTTTCATCGAACTACGTACATATAACTTGTTAACTGGCGTAAACACTAACCTGATCATAAACGATGAAAATGTCGATTGGCCCGTTGCCATGAGCAACGAGAGTGAGTTCCAATGAATCATAATCCTGAAATTCCTAGTTGAGAGGAAATCAAGGTTTCTCCACTTACTCTTCCTATTCGCTTGAACAAATCGAAGCCGGGCAGTGCCTTGATCTGTTCGAGCATGCGTGGTCTGAATAAATAATCGAGAGTGAGCAGAATTTTTCTTTTCGAACCGATATTCCTGTCGCAGTACACCAAAATCTGCGTCCATTGTGTGAGGAATGATCGCACACTCGCGGTACCATCCTGAAATACAATATTCATTTGACCTAAAATGGATACGGCATCACCAAGAAGCGTCCCTCCAGTGATGAATGGCATCGTTCCCATGTCGATGAGAGCATCCCGGAGCTCGGCCATTTTATTCTGAAATTCGTCATGTTTTTCGAAATGAAAGGCTAATCCGACCTCGAAATGCTTAGGCAGCGGATACTTGTTCTCGTACACTTTAGTTTTGTTCCTATGCATTTTCTTGTTTAGGCAGGAAATAAGTCTGCTCCTGTAACACATATTAGAGAAAAGTAAAAAAAATGCCACCAAACCGTTCATAAAAGTCGAGGAATCGTTGCAAGTCAGTAGGAAGCAGCAAAGGGCCAACTCTATGATGATCTTGCCTGCGAAGATATTGATAATTTTGCAGATTTCTGAAGTTGCTCACTTTAGCAAAGCCCTATCGGTTTTTGACTTTATCCACAAAAAGTCTCCCTTGTCAATGAAGAAAGAAACGTTGTATGTGTCCTGAAGAAGGAGGATTTCTTCTTCACATGTTCACAATCCGGCATCTTACCGCATCGAAGGAAGCATCTTTGTGATCCTCAGACACCATAACGTTGATGGGCAGGTCAAGAGAAGCACTGAATAAATTAATAAACGACTGAACAATAAGAAAATATGTAGCATACTTGCAATATGATTTCAGATTTGTGATCGCTGTTGAATCTATGAGATAAATGTCCATAAAATCGCCAGACGAAGTGAGCGGAGGAGGAGGGAGAGAGTGGATAAATTCGAAACATGGATTGGAAGGAATCAGCGACGCGTGCGACTGAAATTTGATGCCCTTCGCAAACGAAAAGCATTTTAATTACCTTCGAAATTTCGGAGATGTCCTCTATAATGGAATTGGAGAAACGCCGTGAGAGAAGGAAGAGAAAGCAAACAAAAAGAAAGCCGATGAGAAGAGGACTGGAGTAATTTCGAAGTCTCATCTGAAGACGACGAATTAAATGAATGAAATCGGAAGATGAAAAAAATGTCGAAAAGACCACACTTTTAAATTTGACATCGTTGCTGTGGAAAAAGGAAGAGGAGGAAAAGGATGGATAACGATGTATGTGGAATGGGCAGTTTTACGACTGGACTATTGAAAGAGAGCCCGCACACCAACAACATTCGGAGCTGATTTTGTTCGGCAAAATCCAAAACGTAATACTGGATCTTACTAAACGTAAGCAAATGGCGAATCAATTGAAGGCCAAAAGAAACTTTGGAAGAAGAAGCGAGGCAAGTTTGCACATCTGGAAAGGGGCGGTGTGATAGAGGAGAGAATACTCCCACTGACTTCAATGAAGTTGCCCCCATTTGAGTGCACTCTTTGATCGACGATCCTATCATAATATCGCGCAATCAAAAAGGAAAATAGATTGTGCCTGGTTTTTCGAAAATCTTTGGAAAGTCTCACGTCTCTCCATCGGATGTCTCAATTTCAATAGTGGAAGACGTAATGAATACTTTCTGGTCGGGATGCAGCAATAGGATAAGTGGTAACATCACATGGACAATAAACTGCCACTCTCCTGTTGTACATTACTCTGAACAGCAAAGTACAATAAGTAAAGGGGCGAATACTTTATCGCAGCATAATTACACAAACAGTTCAAAATTATAGTGAGCGGCAGATCACATATTCTCGAGGAAGGGACGGGAAAGTTCGTTCTTGTACAGAGCGAGATTGCGGCCCTGCAATGTTAGTTATTTGTGAATCTCATCATTCAAATGAGGGAAGTGTACTCACACTGAGCATTCCCTCGTGGTCTCCCGGCACAGTGACGACGTCGATGGGATGCTCCGAGAGGTCTTCCAGACCGTTGAATATCATCGCACGCACCATGTCTTCCGTCACGTCGTTCCTGAACATTTCAATGATCTTCACTAATGAGTTCGAGTAGGGCGTGATTTTAAAGAGACCGAATACCCACCGAATAACTCCCTGTAGCGCGGATCGTCCCAGTCTCTCTGCCTTCAGCAGGTAGACCTTGACATGGCTTCTCTTCGGATCATAGTTCTGTAGGATCTTCCCCAGTTTTAATCCTCGCTTGACGAGTGCTTCAGGGTTGGGAAGAATGGCAAAGGCATCCTGCAATTTCGTTCTTTATATCTAGAAACTATGCAAAAATAGCGCGATAACTCTTCGGCCTTTGTTTAGCAAAAAAGGAGACCATCGCAATCATACCTTCAAGAATGCCTCGACGACGTTGAGACGGAGAAGTCCTGGTTTGGCGTACCATGTATCGAGAGCGACGATGAAGGGAAGGTCTGAATCGTATTGGTAAGAACAAGTGAATGGGCAATAACAGAATGTAAGAGATGAAACTAACTGAGCACAAGGGCAATCTCTCTTGCGAGATGGCCTCCCATCGAATGGCCCATTACGAAGAACGGAGAGGAGGAAGCATGACGAGCAATCTTGAAAAATATCAAATCCCTTTCTAAACTGTGATCATTGTGGGGTGGACTAACGTTTTTAGCATAGAATGCTCCAAGCTCCTCAATCGTTTCTCCAGGGAAGTCCTCGGAGTACTCGATTGCGTAGATATTGAATTGTGATGGGAAGACCTGAAAAGATAGTGAAGGTCGTACATAGGTATTATTACATTGCCTCGAAGAAGTTGGTGAGATGCAGCTCACCTTGCTGAATGCAAAGTAGGGGAAGATGGTTCCTCCAATGGCGTGAATGGTGTAGATGTTGTGTGTTGCCTGTGCTGACTCGCGAATGGGCGTGATGATCTCTTGAGTTGGCTCATCGACCGTCAAAATACTCGCTGCTACCGGAGCGCGAGTTTCGATTATCTGAACGATTTTTTTCGTAACCTGTTCCATTCAAATTTTTCATATTTTCAGGAAGTCTTACGTGTGCCATCTGTCCGAAGAGAGTATTCTCGAAGACGTCAACGAGATCGAGTGAGACCGCGAACTCTTCTTCCACTTTCCCTCGAAGTTGGAAGATGAGCAGAGAATGACCACCGGATGAGAAGAAGTCGTTGTTCGGTTGGAAGGACGCCTGGAATGGAATACATGTATACAACCGAAGCTATGGATGATATTTGAGCCACTTTACTGCTCGGCAAAGATTTAACTAGCAACAATATCCAACTGTCTAATGTTTCTGTAATGGAATCGGAATAACTGACCATGGGTAGCAGACTCGCCCACACTCGTTGCAGTCTCTCCATCGTGCTTCCTTCCTCGTAGATGACGGCTTCCACGACGGCAGAAGTGTCGACGAGATCAGAGAGAGCAGCAGAGTCAACCTTGCCATTGGTTGTACGAGGAACCGTGCTGAAATTGCTCCAGTTACATCCCACGCCAAGAATAAAAATAATATCTGCAAACGCTTACTCGATGATAACGACTTCCGATGGGATCATGAAGTTGGGAAGAGTGGATCGAAGAGAGGAGAGGAGGCTCGTCTTGACAGAGACGTCGGGAGTAATGATGAAGGCGACTAGTCGTTCTTCCACCTGGATAGACTCATGTTCAACCATTCTCTGAACTTCTCGCTCGATTCTCTGTCATCAGTCGTTCCCTAGACCATCTCTCCCTCTCCTCACCTTCACAACGATGGCTGACGTGATGACTGGTGCAGTGGCGATGATTGCCACTTCGATCTCGTGAAGTTCAATCCGTTGTCCGCGAATCTGCAAAACTCTTCCCGATTCTAACTTCTTTATACAGATGGAGTTGAGTTGATCGTTCACTCACCTTGGTCTGCTTGTCTCCTCTTCCCACATAAGTGAGCATTCCTCCCTTCCAAATCACTCGATCGCCAGTTCGATACGCTCTCATTCCCCTCTCCAATATTTCATCTTCCTTCGTTCGCCGAGGATCGGGAACGAACTTGCCTGGCGACGCATTGTGAAGGTATCCACGACCGACCTGAATCATTGTTATCACCATCCAATGGGACTCTCCAAATGCAATTCTATTTCACCGACCTTATCTCCATGCAGCATCAGTTCTCCAATCTGTCCTCTTTCTAGACTTCTGTTCCTTTCTGTGAGCGATAGTTTCTCATTAGGCATGATGTATCCAAGCTGCAGTCCAGTCTCATCCACCTGAATCAACCAATAACGATTTTTTCTACTGAATCGAGATAAGTGCCTTAGTCCTGTACACGGCATCCCAGATGGTTCCTTCCGATGGTCCATAGATCTGGATGAATTCGATTCCATTGGCGACCAATCTCTGAATGGCGTTGTCCTTGGGTGTTTCTCCACCCACGAGGACACGACGAACACTGCGGAGTTTGGCTGCGTCCTTGTCGGTGATGCTGAAAGGAAAGAAATAATCGACTCTTTTATACTAGAAAGTAGAACGGGACTGATTAAAATTACGATCTGCCAAGATTCAGAATACCTGTTGAAGAGTGCACTGTTGAGGAACAAGTTCTCCGCTCCGATCTCTCCCGCCTCATCCACTGCAGTCGTCAACTCCCTCGGTCGATGGAGAGAGGCGCCGTTGGTGAGAGCACAGAACATGTTGAACTTGCTCACATCGAAGCACGTATTCACCGACTGGAGAAGGGTCACGTGGTCCCTGCCATATTTCAAGTCAGGTTACCATACCAAGTAGGGTTGTCATAATCAAGAATCCGCGTCTTCATTCCGCGTGCTCTCTCACCGATCCGAGCGACGAGAGTGCACGCGGAATGAAGAGTCGGATTCTCCATTTTGACAACTCTGATCTCAAGCTTTGGGAAATGCTTAGCTATTGAAGTGTCTGTTCTGACCTAGTGAGCGATTGTCTAGTAGCGACGACAGTGAATGCACTCAGATTGCTGTGTTGGATGCAGACTCCCTTCGGTTTGCCCGTCGATCCACTCGTGTGGATGATGTACACGAGATCATCTGCCATCGCTCGCAGTCTCATCTTCCGCTTCCTTCCTTCCTTCTCAATCCACTCTTTACGAATGACAAAGGGCGCGTGAACAGCTTCTCGAACGCCCTCGACGCGGTTCTGGAATAGTTTGGTTACTGGAAAGTAGAAGAAGAGGAAATGAGATTAGAACAAATTTCAGCTGCTAGAACACCCTCTGCTAGAACAAATTTCAGTTATCCCGGAGTGTGTTTACCATTATTCATTTCCATTCTCTACTCTAGCATTCGTGAAGGGTGGTCGACTCTCACTCTCTCTCTCCTCCATCCACAAGTGAGAATCCTCGACCTTCAGATTGTGAAACCTACACCCCGAGTTGGTACATCATGATTTATTCCCATCGTTTCAAGTGACCAATCGTCAAACAAGCACTGTTCAAGAAGACTGAACCGTTAGTTATATTCTTGAGCTACTTTATCTCACAAAAGGTGGAAATAAACAAATTATAGTTGCTCTCTTGCCTCATGCCAGCATACCTCAGGCCATTTGGGATCGAGTGGCGCGTACGCTGCACCCGCAATCAGGGCAGCGAGCATGGGAACGAAGATGTCGTTGGGGAAGAGAAGGAGAGGGACGACATCGTCCGCTCGAATCCATTCTCCACATTCAGTGAACCAGTCGTCCTGCAGACGGGCTGCGGCGGCAGATGACGTCTCCCAGTATTGGGAGTATGTCATCTTCTCGCCTACTCCGATGAGTGCGGGTGAGGAGGGTGTGAGGAGGACCTGAAATATAGAATTGACTGCAAAAGCATCGAGAAACTGAATATTTCACCTGCTTTCTGATCGTCTCAACGATTGACTGTCCGATATAATCCTGTCTATCCGCAACAATCGGCAGTGGGATGCGAGGGGCGCCAGAGAGTGCAGCCGCGTAGTCATTCAGGAATTTCTTCATCACTTCCCTCGTGAAGATGTCAGTGTTGTACTCGATGAGCACTCGCATTCCTTCGGGAGTCTCGTCGAGAGTAACGGAAGTCTCGAAGATTCGTGCCATCGACAGCTGCTTCACTTCGGATTTCAGACCGTGGATCTCGAACTGGAAAGTTCATTAATTCACTACTTTTTTTAAAGATGATTGAGACCGTTACAATACACGATGTCTATTGAATAAATTTCGACTTACTCGAGGGAAATCGAGGTCGTTTCTGAAGTTGAAGTACATGTAGAAGGGTAGTTCAGCACTGGATTCTCTCGAATCCAACGCAGCCACGAGATGCTGGTAGGGAATCTTCTCGAAACGACGATTCTCGATCGTCCGTTGCTTCACCTAGAATGATTTCTTGACAAAGCCAAAATAAAATTAAACTAACCTTCTCCACAATACTCTCGATGGGTTCATCCACTTTCACTTCCACATCGACGATCGAATTGTTGAGGAAGTATCCGAATATGTCGTTCATCTCCGGTCTGCTCCTTCCCGATACTGGACATCCAATCACCACGTCGTCTCTATCCTCCTCCTCACTCCACGCTCTCGCCGTCTTCATGAAGTATGCGAGATACACAGCGTATGCCGTTGACTTCTGTCTGGCAGCCATTGCATCTGCCCTGTCCGTCACTTCCCTCGGCAACATCACACTCAGTCGGTCGCAGTTCTTGCTCATCTTCAGGGGTCGTGTCTTGCACGGAAGAATTCTCGTCGCCTTCTTCCCCGCGAGACGCGTCTTGAGCACGTCCAAATCACTCTTGAGAGCGGCGAGATTGTGCTCGCTCCTCTGCCATGCAGCAATGTCGGCGATGGAGACGGGAAGAGGGCCCAGTCTCTCGCCCAGTCCGATGTAGTAGTGATAGGCAGTGGTGAGTTCCCTTGCGAGGATTGTCATCGACCATCCATCAGTGATGATGTGGTTCTGCGAGAAGATCACTTCGTATCTCTCTCCCACCTTCACTGCGGTGATCCTCAGTGGAATCTCGGCCAGGTCGAATTCATAGGCGAGTTCGGCTGCGACGAGAGAATCGTACTCTTCCTCACTCAATTCCTTGAAGTCGAGTAGTTGGTAGGACTCAGTGAGGGAGTAGGCAGACTGGCAAGGGCCGTCGATTCCTTTCTGGTAGAAGACCGATCGCATCGAGTGCTGACGAGAGACCAGAGTGAGAAGACCACAGCGCAAAGCACGTTCGTTCATCGCACCAGAGAGCTGCAATGATATGTTTCTGAACTGACTAATTTATTGATGCTGTTTTGTGGGAGTAAATGAATTGAGTTACCTTCGTGGAGAATACGATGTTGTAGTGGGTGCCTCTCTCCAGCTGCTTCAACAGGAACATGTTGTCCTGGGCGTAAGTGAGATACAACTTGCCCGTCTTGTCAATCAACTTGATGCTATCATCTCCCTTGTTAGCGTTCTTCATTACTTCCTTCACGAAATCGGAGAAAATAGGAGAATCGAAGAGTAGATTAACTCTGCTCGAGCATCGAAGTCTCTTGTTGACCGCCCACGATATTTGAAGAGCATTGAGTGAGTTTCCACCGATCTCGAAGAAGTTGTCGCCGTCTTTGACCTCTCCAACCGACAGAATAGAAGTCCAGACGTCCCTCACAATCTCCATTGGAGTAAGGGTACTGTCGTCAGTTGTAGCCTCTCCCTCGTTCTCATCCTGAACTCCTCTGAGCTTCCTTCCGATCTCGTACTTCAATTGCATCGGATGCATCTTCGCAACGGCGACGACTCCTCGATGCTTGAGTGACTCGCGGAAGAGTCGACGTCCCTCGACGTGGCTGATGGCGCCGTCGTTGAGGAGGGACGAGATGGGCGAGGACGTGTCTGCCGCCATTCCATCGCCCTTCCACGCAGGCCATTGGATGGAGAGGACGTTGTCGACGAGGGAAGAAGACGACGAAGCGAGCGCGTCGAGGTAGCCATTGGCTGCTGCGTACTCTTCCGTGCCCTGCAGTCCGAGAAGAGAACTGAGCGAGGAGATGAGGATGAGGTTCTCGAGACGGCGTGAGGTCTTCTCCAGAGCACTCAGGATGTTGTTGGTAGACTCGATCTTCGACTCGAGTACTTTGAGGACTTCAGCTCGGGGTTTCTCGAGGTTCTCCACTGGTGGAAGACCGACGACGTTGATGACCGTCGTCAGATTCTCCAGTTGTCCGACCATTCTGATGACGTGGTCTTCGTCGAGGACATCCACATCGATGGCTTCCAGAAGATGACCACGCTGCGATGCGAGGGCTATCAGATCAGCCGGCAGTTTATCCTTGGCGTTCCTGCTGGCAATGATGACCGTAGTTCCGTCCTTGGCTCGATGCAGTACTTCTCTCACGAGGGACTTCCCGATGGCCCCCGCACCTCCAAGCACGAGGACACGACCGTGCAGCCGCATCTCATCTGCTGCAGCTGCTGCAGTCTCAGAGTAGGCCAGCTGCATCAGACGACCGCCCGGCAACGCCAGAACTTGGTCAGCAGTGGACCCTTGTGCTAGCTTCTCGATGATGGGAAGAAGAGGGAGATGGAGTGAGTTGTCCACGTAAACATTCAATCCAGGTGCGAGAAGGTGTTGCTCGCGGAGAGATCCGATTGTGGTGGACGAAAGGGGAGTGGAGGACAGATCGATGATGAGAAAAGGAACGGGATGGACTGAGAGTATCCGACGTCTGATGGAGAAAGAAGGGAAGAACGTTTCCTCGAGGCTCAGCGGATTGGGTTGAACGACGAAGAGAACGATGTCGGGAGTGAAATCTGCTGCATTGGCGATTGATTCGTCGTTGAGGGCGCCCACAACTCGCACCGAACAGTTCTTTGCATTCAGGGATGTGAGTAGCTCCCCCACCTCGCTCTGCACTTGTCCATTCGTGAAGATAAGCACTCGCTTGTCCTCAATGGAAGAGGACTTGGCTGTGAGAGGCGCCCATGCCTGGTTGAACACTCGATTGACTGCCTCTCCTCCAGATAATTCCATGGTCGGTTCCTTCCAGCATCTAATCGGGTCAAATGCATACGTGGGCATGCTCTCATCAAATCCTTCTCCCGGGTTAATCCTGTCGAAGTTGAGACGGTATCCATGGCACCACAACTGGCCGAGTGCCTCGAAGAGTTGGCTGCGATCGGGGAATCTCTCGTGGTTCCTCTTCGAATTGCACGTGTTGATGACAACGATGCCTGACTCGGCCATGAGGTTCTCCAGTATTCCCGATGGTCCGATCTGCAGCACCGCCCTCACTTTCTTGTCCGTCTTCAGTGCATCGACACACTGATCGATGCGAATCTCCCTTCTCATATGGGTCTTGCAGTAGTCAGCAGTGATCTCTCGTCGAGGGGCTCCGTCCACATTCGAGATCAGCGTCTTTCTCATTCGCTTGAATCGAATCTTACGAAGTTCCTTGTCGAATCGAGCCAGAATTGGCTCGAGCATGTAGGAGTGGAAACCGTGCGCCGTCTCCAGTTCCTTCCACTCAAGTCCATGGGCGCGAAGAGTCTCAGTGAAGGACTCGATGGACGAAGGAGGACCGACGATGCATCTGCAACTGTTATATTTCCCAGACTATTCTTTAAAAATATTTAGAATCAATGACGCAAATCAGTTGAAGAATGTGATTCACCTCATATTAGCCGATAGATGCGCAGAGATCTCGATGTCATCAGGCAATTTGGGCAGATCCCCTCTGACAGCCAACATTCGTGCCTTCGGAGTCGTCGCCACCAGTCTTCCTCTTTCCATCAACAATCCCAGCAATTCGGAAGGCGTCGCCGCCCCACCGTAGCCCATTGCAGCGTACTCTCCGACTGAGTGACCGACCAATTTCTCAGCTTCGATTCCGAACTCTGATAGTTGCTTTGTGATGGCCTCACAGAGGGAGAAGATGGCGATCTGGGCGAGATCGGCCTCTTTGATCCTGCTCTCCTCCCCATCACGAGGATAGATCTCACGGAAGAGATCGAGGGCAATCTTCTCCTTCACTATCGACGATAACTTCTCGAGTGTTCTCTCGAAGGTCGGGGCGAGATCTAGTGTGGCCTTCTCCATATTCGGATACTGCACTCCTTGGGGTGCAAAGTAGAAGGCGAGTCCGTCGTTGCCAAAGTCGACGCCGCTGGTGATGACGTCGTTGACGGAGCGGAGACGACTGATGGCCTCGTTGGTGTCGCGAGCGACGATGGCGACGCGATACTTGAAGAACTCGCGACGACGTTGGAGGGAAGAGGCGACCGTGGAGAGATCGCCGCCTGGAATGAATGAAGTGGATGGGATTCCACTACTAAAGAAGTTAATAATAATGATACCTCGTTCGAGATGATCGGCGATTCTCGTACAGAGTCGTCTGCAGGCTTCTTCAGAGCGGGCAGAAACGGGAACAATGTAGACACGACTCGGTGAAGACGGGGAAGCCTGACAATGAGCAATCATTCCAGGAAAAGACCGAGAATCGTAGTTCAGAACATACATATCTTTTACAACGAAAGAGCCTGCTTACCGTCCCATTCTGATGCTCTCTCGGCGCGGCCCCCAAGACGATGTGTCCATTGGTTCCTCCGATTCCGAACGAGCTCACAGCCACATGGAATCGTTCTTCAGCAATTCCCTCAGGTACCGTGGCTATCTTGAGTGTGCCGGTATCTCCGAATCTCGGGTGGAATCGAGTGAAGTTAATCTGGGGCGGGATCTCTCTTCTCTTGAGAATGGCCATTCCCTTCACGACTCCAGCCAGTCCTGCTCCCGCGAAGCAATGGCCGATGTTCGCCTTGACTGATCCGATGCTGATGGGAGAGCGATAAACGTCACGAAGGGCAGATAATTCCATCTCGTCGCCTCAAAGGCTCAATTTCTAGTCGAATGTCACCTCAAGTCTTACCAACAGAGGTGCCGGTACCATGGCACTCGACGTATTTGATCGAGTTGATGACGTCATCGTCGCACTGTCGCAGTGCCTCTTCCATGCAATCTCGCATTCCACGTCGGTTCGGAGCCATGAATGAGGCCTTCTCAACGCCTGATAATGAATGGTTTTGTACGATGAAAAGTAGAAATGCTCACCATCATTGGACACTCCGATAGCCTTGACGACTGCATGGATGAAATCTCCGTCTCTGATCGCCTCACTCAATCTCTTCATCACGAGACACGCCACTGCAGATCCTCTCACGATTCCTCGCGCATTCTCATCGAACGGACAACACTTGCCATCGGGAGATAGAACGTTGCCTGTAAATTTTTTTGCATTCAGGAATTGATTTAAATTTACCTGGCTGATACTCATAATAGGCCAAGTCGGGAAGCTGCAGAGAGACAGCACCAGCAAGGGCGAGGTCCACCTGGACAAAAGAGAGTTTGTGTCATGTCATGCTGTGGAAAAAGTGGGGGGAGAAAAGAGAAAAGGAGAAAACCGGGTGGAAAAAGTCGACAAGGAGAAATTCAAAATTTTGAATTAGCGCCTTTTTGATATCTCGGTTCCCCGTGGAGCTAGCGACTTGAGACTTGGTTTATAGGGTTCTGAGGGGTTGAAAACCCACCTAGCGAAATTTCAAGTCGCTAGCTCCACGGGGAACCGAGATATCAAAAAGGCGCCAATTCAAAATTTTGAATTTCTCCTTTTCTCCTTGTCGACTTTTTCCACCCAAGGAGAAAATCTCCTCTGACTTTTTCCACAGCATTAGAGTGGTTATTGACTCACTTTTCCCTCCTTGAGTGCGGAACATGCTTGGTCCATTGCCAAGAGTGCAGAAGAGCAAGCAGTGTACACTCCAGTGGCCGATCCACGAAGATCGAGGAGATGAGCAGTCCATGCGGCCACGAAGTCTTTCTGATGATCATTCAATGATATTTAACCACCAAATTCCTGAAAAATAATAGTGCTGACCTGATTCATTGAGTACATTCTCCCCAGCGTTCCTCTCGGTTCGCCTTCGCCATTTGAATATTCTGATGGTTCTGCGCCCGCCCAGACTCCTGTGCGGATAGAGCTGCGGTCCTGCGAACATATTTTTTTTAATTTAATAACGAAAACTTTATTAAAGATTCGGGTGTTTTCACCTTGACGTATCCACTCCTCTCGAGTGCGGCATACGAGTGCTGAACGAAGGTGCGAATTTGCGGTTCGATGCGAGCTGCGTCATCCTGGAAAAAATAGCAACAGTGGCTTCAAGCATTTTTCATCTTACTAAATCACCTTTGTGATATGGAAGAATCCATTGTCGAACTCATCAATCCCTTCAATGATTCCTCCTGCTCTCACGAGATTCTCCTCGTCATCCTCTTTCTCTCCTCTCCAGATACATTCTTCTCCTCGATACAGTCGATCCCAGAATTCCTCAACGGAGCGAGAACCAGAGAAGGCGCCAGAATATCTGCAGACGTTCAAATGTCATAGTTGAAAACTAACGCAAAAAATCGTTTCTCGTACCCGATGATAGCGATCTCTTCCTTCTCGTTTCTTCTCTCTTCCACTCCTTCGATCTTCTTCACTTCAACAGGAGCTGCGACTACTCTTCTGCTCTCGACAAACTTCTCCAATCGTTCGAGTGTCGAGTTGTCATAGATATCCGCCACACTCAGATCCACTCCGAACGATAATCTGATCTGGTTCCGGATGTCTTCGATCATCAGCGAATCGATGCCCATCGTCATGAATCCGATGTCTCTCTCGATGGTCGTCAATCCAGAGACGCGAGCTATTATCTCCTCGACGTTTTCATCAGCTGCTTGCTGAACTGGTTGCACAGGCCGTGCTACTGCTGCAGAAGTCGTGGCTGTCGAAGGAGCAGCACAAATTCGTTCGAGGAGAGGTCCAAGATGTGGTTGTCTGCCCACAATCTTGTTCCAGTCAGCATCCATCACCAATCGACTCCTTCTATCTCCTCCACTCAAATGTCTCACAGCTCTCTTCGCCTCCATCATTCTCCATCCTCCTTCCTCGATCTGCTTTCGAATGCTCTCCAATTCCTCTCCGGAGAGCATTCCAGCGTCTCGCCACGGTCCCCAATGCACTGCGCGATGACCGGCAGCCTCAAAGTATTCAATTATTCAAAGATGATATTTCAATGCCCACCTCAGCAACATCCGCCATCCATCCATTGGCGAAGGCGTAGTTCGTCTGTCCGGCCGATCCGAGAACCACTGCCGAAGATGACATCGCATCGACTGATGCAGCACCTGCAGCCTCGAGTAGGTTGACGAATCCCTCAACCTTCGGCTGTAGCACACTCATCATAAGAGCATCGGTCTGCGAGTGTCTCAGGGCATTGGCAACAGTGCCGGCACAGTGGAACACTCGATCTACTTCGATCTCCTTCAGTGCTTGAAGATCTTCCCTCTTCGTGCAGTCTGCTTTGACTGTCCTTGTCGCTCCCTCGACAGCTGCTCCACTGCGAGAGAGGACGATGGATTCGGATGGATGGAGATGAGTGAGGATAGACTGGCCGATGCCTCCACTTCCTCCAGAGATGAGCACGCGTCCTAGGGGGGTTCGAACTGCCGCTGCCGGCTTGTCGAGGGGAGCGAGACGTTGAACGTGACGGACGCCATTGATGTAGATGACGACCTCGTTGATAGACGTATCGTGCAACTCAGAGGCGACCTCATCGACAACGTCGTAGCCGATGACCTGAAAAGAATTCAGCTGATCTGTTTTCTGTAGAAACAAATGAAATCAGGTAATTGATGGATACCTTGTAGTTGACTCCACGCGATTCCGATGCGAGCGATCGCAGAAGAGCCGAGACTTGCAAGTGGGACGACCCATCATTCTTCCTCGCGACGACCACCAATCCTCCGTGTCTCTCCACCTCCTTCCACACTTCGATTATCCTCAGGGCGATGTCTGCCAGTTGTCTGGACTCGGCCACTCGCTGTGGGTACATCACCACCACTTGTTGAGTCTTCGCATGGGCAACGAATGATGGTAATTGATCTGCCCCGGGCAGACTCTCACCGCACCATTCCTGCTCCTTCCCAGGAGTGAGAGGTCGCTGCTCGAGAGCGATTTCGTATTCGGGATAGAGGGATGGCTCGAGATCGTCTCTGAGTTCAGGCCAGAACGGTCGAAGATTCATCGCTGAGGGAATGATGGGTGCGGTGGGTCGCGGGGAGACCGAGGAGAGGACGTTCCAGTTGATGGAAGAACGAGCTGTGTAGGCGTCAGCGACGAGACAGAGCACTCCGACTGGCGTCAGCGTTGAGGCATCGATGACGTGCACGTCGTCAGCGATCGAGGATGTGAGTGTCACTCGAATTCCGTTCGGGACGAACCTCGAGGGATCCGAGGCGCAGATGAACTTCACTTGCAGTCCCAGAGCTTCGAGTAGCTTTCGAATGGTTGCCGCAGCGTCCTTCTCACAAGGAAAGTTGAAACAACGCGCGAGTCTGTCTGCCACTACATCCAGTCCTCCTCCCGAGATCTCCAGAGCGAGTGCTTGCGGTTTCCTCTTCAACTCGCTTCTGTACACGACTCGTCTCCGATGGTCGACGACCAGTGCTCCTCGATGTCTTCTGTGTGTTCTTCCTCGCTGCAGCACGGCTGCAATCGTGTCCAGGGGCTGCGACGATGCTGCAATGAACTCCTCAACTTGCTGCATCTGCTGCCCGAGCATCGACGGGTCGTAGACGGAAACGGGAATGAGCGCAGGACGACCACTCGACTTGAGACGAGGTCTTCGCTCCTCTCTTTCCAGTAGAATCACCGTGTTAGTGCCGGTGAATCCGAATGAGTTCACAGTTAGTTGTTTCTCCTTGATTCCGTCGCTGCCGATGGAGTCGAAGTGGATGACGTCGGGCATCTTCTGATTCCGACAGGCGAAGTGCAGTTGAGGAAGGTAGTAGTCGGCGTCGAGTTGAGAGAGGACGGAGACGAGAGAGGCGAGACCGGCGACGGCTTCGGAGTGACCGAGAGCACTCTTGATCGAGCTGACGCGCACCTGAAATTATGGTGATAAATGTAGAAAAGCTATCGTTATACACATCGTTTTGTAAAATGGGTTTGTTCAGCGATACTGTTGTTGATGTAATCTCACCTCCGCTCCTCCACCAACCCTCGCGATAGCACCAGTCTCGATGGGATCACCAAGTGAAGTGCCCGTCATGTGCGCCTCTCGCCAGGTCAGTGGTTCCTAAATCACAAACTGCATTATCTTCTGCCTTTGTCGGCGTAGCTATTTTAGAAAGAACCTCAATTTTCTGGGAAAAACAAAAAAAACAACAACAACATACCTGACACACCGCGGCCATCAACTTCTCCTGTCTCTTCCCATTGGGGGCCGCGAGAGCAGAGGAGGTTCCATTGTGGCCGATAGCCCATGCCTTGATCGCTGCTCCACCCAGGGAAGAGTCCTTGTAGAGGAGGATTGAGGCGGCTGCTTCTCCTCGCAGATATCCATTGGCCGAGGCGTCCATTACCTGGAGAAACATCATTGAAAATCAAAAATCAGTCTTCAAATCACTGGCCTTGCACGCGAAATCAGGACTCATCATGCCTGCCCGAGTGAGCACTTCTGTTCCGTGCTCGAGGAAGATCATCGTTGCAGCTCCTACGATCGCGTAGTCGCATCTGTGAATTGTAGTTTGGCTAGCTACTTAAGACATTAGTAACTACACCCACTTTCCATCTCTGAGTGCCTCACAGGCAGCGATGAGTGCAGTGAAGGAAGAACTGCAGGCAGTGTCGAAGGTGACGACCGGACCTTCCGCCTGCAAGACAGACATATTTCACACAATTGATCAAGGAAATTGTAAATAAATCTGCAACAAAACGTTCTTGCCTTGAGCCAGTGCGCGATTCTCCCTGCCAAAGCAGAAACGTTCGTTCCCGCTCCGTAATAGCCATTGATCTCCTTCATTGTTACCATCATCTGCAAAAACTTTTTTATGAATCGTTTCCGGAAATTATCCAACGATAAAACGTACACGTCCGACAAAATCTGCAGTTGAGGTGCCGATGAAGATTCCTGTCGAACTGGGCAGTTGTGCAATTCCTGCATTCTCCGTGGTTGCCTGCACTGACAGTAGCAGATGTCGTTGTAGTGGGTCCATGTAGAGTGCCTCGAGTGGGGAGATGCCTGAATCTTCGTTTTGAAGTAGAATTTATCATCTTGGAAACAACAATAATAAGCCATGAACGATGATAATATCTCACCGAAGAACTCCGGATCGAAGAGACTCAGATCTCGATCAATGAATGCAGCCTCCCTTCCGATCTTCTCTCTGTTCTTGTACACAACTCGATTCGTCGTTCTCCCATTCTTCAGTTGATCCCAGGTCGATGCATTCCCATGCGCATCCAAGCAGAAGTTTCCATCCCTTCCGATGATGTGAGGGAAATGAAGAGAGGACTCTTCAACCAATGCCACATCTTGTTTTGGAGTCTCGACCACTTCTTCACTACGTCTGCTCGGAATTGGAGGAGGCGGGATATTCGGCTCCTTCGGTTCACGGATTGAGAGCTTCTCAGTCGTAGTCTCGCTGTTTCGAACTGTTTCAACCGTTTCGCTAACTTCCGTTGGTCTCACTCCTCCAATCGCAATCTTTCTCGTCGGTAATTGATGTGTAGTTGTAGCTGGCACGGAAGAAGTCGACTCCATTGACTTCTCCTTGATTGTCTTCCGATCTTTGCTTGCATTTCTTCTTACTGGAGTGAACAGTCGATGTCCCTTGATTCCTCTCACTTGCAGCACTAATCTTCCCTCTTGGAAGACACTGACTGATCCGTGCACGTAGGCGCTGTTGATGCTATCGAGTACACCAGAAGTCTCGGAGGGTTTCGTGGGATCGTAGGGGCCGAAGTAGATTTCCTGGAATGAGGAATTGATGCAAGGATAATAATTTTGCATTTAAAAAATAATGAAGTAATAGAATCATACGTACCTTGAATCCCTCGGGTACGTACACGTGATGGGGCTGCTCCCTCAACGTGAGTGCTGCGATGGAGTGAAGGGCCCCATCGAGAGCGAGTGCCGGATGAGGACACGGAGCGAGGAAACTCTGCGATCTTCGACCAGTGAAAATGAGCCGCTCCATCACTTGGAATTGAGGGCCATAGTGCAGTCCAAATTGGGCAGCTTTCTCATAGAAAGCGACCACATTCTGTTCATCGTCGCGATTCTCGAGAAGGCAGGCTGGAGTAGGGGGACCCTGCAGAAGTACCAATGCTCTCGTATTAATACTTACTGAAGAGAAGTAGCAATTTCAAAAAAAAAACTCACATCGAGCAATTCAGCTTTGGCAAGAGACACTCGAACTCCGGCGACGTTGATGACGAAAGACCCCGATGGCGATCGAGTGATGATGTAATCAGGTGACGTCGTCTGCCAGATGCTTCGGAAGGCTCCATCCTTCAGTACAGCCACCTAAATGTGGATAGAATTAATTATTTGCAATAGCCAAATCCATTATTCTTTAACTAGTTTCTTCTACCTTTCCATCCTCCACTCCACTCAGAACGTCGTGCATCTTGTGGATGTGGAATGTGCCGGGCACCACGGGAATATTGCGCACTCGATGATCGTCGATTAGTGCGCACTCCATCTGAAGAGATAATTATTACAGATCCGATGCTTTCAATTTCAAAATAAGTTATTTACTTCGTTCAACTTGTACTTCAGCCTCAGTCCATTCCTCAGTGAGAACGCAGCCAGTCTCGGGTACGCTCGATCGAAGTCGATTGGATGTCCTGCTTGATGCAATCGAAGCATCGTATCGTGCACTATCCTCGCATCGCTCTCCTTCCCCTTCGAAGTTCCCAGAATAAGGTGTGGATTACGTCCTCCATCTCCCACATTCCTCTTCACGAAGCCCGATAGGACCATCGAAGGCCCCGCCTCGAGCCAGTCTCTGACGCCTTCGGAGACTAAAGTGGACACTGAAGGCACGAAGAGCACTGCGGAACGAGCTTGAGCCATCAGATCCTCCTTCGTATAGATCGTGCTGAGCTTTCCGTCGACGTTTCTCACGATTGGAATGCGTCCCTCCTTGAATGTCACTCGATCCAGCACTGCGGCATATTCTTTGAGGTCGTTCTCCGTGATCAGCGGAGTGTGGAATGGATACTGCTCATTGATCACTGCCGCTGTCACTTTCTGTGACTTGAGATGGGCGAGGGCAGTGTCGATCGTCCTCCTGTCACCCGCTACTACTGCCTGCTTCGTCGTGTTGTCGGCGGCTAGGAATAGAGATGGATATAGCTTCAACGTCGCCTCCAGATGCGCTCTGTCGAGAGCCATCATCGCTCCTCTTCCCCTGCATCGCTCCATCGCCTCGCCTCTCTTCAGCACAACGGCCACTGCGTCCTCGAGGGAGAGAATCCCCGACGCAGCGACAGCCACCACTTCTCCGATGCTGTGGCCGATGAGGAAGTCGGGTCGGATGCCCAACGATCTCCAGAGGACGAAGCAAGCGTAGCTGTGGGCGAACAGAAGGATCTGCGTGACGGAAGTCCTCTGCAGTTCGAGATACAACTTGGGGTTCTTGGCGATCTCCCGAAGCGATGGCGCGTATGATGCGGCTCCGTCTGCCGCTCGGATACACTCGTCGAAAGCGTCGCGGAAGGCGGGGAAGACGCGCGAGAGCTGCGCTGCCATTAGCGGGTACTGCGCTCCCTGACCGGGAAAGAGCATCGCGAGCTTGTTCGATGTCGATCGTGACTCCAACTGCTCTGGTTTGGATGAAGCTGCTGTAGCGACGTCGTCTCCAGCCAGGTAGAGGGCGGGCTGGCCCATGTCTGGCAGATATTTCACAACGAGATCGGCGTAGTTGCTTCTGCCTTCATTCAGCTCTTGCTTCAGATCAGCGAGTCTTGACTGATCTACCAGGATTCCTGATGGCCGTAGACTGGTTCTCTCCTCATCGACGATCTCCAGATGCTTCATCTCCTCATATTGCTGCGACTTATCCTTGGCGACCGCCTCGGGGCGCTCATGAAAATCCTGGTTCTGCAGCTGCGACTGCTGCAGCAGGTCGGAGGGAAGATCCTTGCGGAAGGCGATCAGACTCTTCCAGTCCATGCGACTGACTGTCAGCTGCACCGGTCGCTCATTCAGCACATATCCGACGTATCTCACTCCATCCTCCGGCTTCAATCCCTCCAATCCCATCGCATCCAATTGGTCCTGTACGTGCACAGCCATTCCGATCTCTCTCCAATTGCCCCAGTTGACGGCTGTTCGACAGTGAGTGGCAGTGCCCGATCGAGCCCAGTGGTCGAGAAGGCCGTTGGCGACAGAGTAGTTGGCCTGGCCAGTGTTGCCCAGCACGGAGGCGATGGATGACATGGCAACGACGTGTGAGAGAGGATGACCGAGTGAGAGGAGAGTCCGCTCGAGTGACTCCAGTCCTGCGACCTGAAATAATGAACCATTTCAAAGAAAACGATGCTGTGGTTCTTACCTTGGGAGCGTAAACTGCATCGAAGAGTGCTGCTGTCTGTCTGATGAGCAGCGCATCCTTCAGCACTCCAGCTGAATGAATGACGTGAGTGATCTTGTGAGGGACAATCTGGAGCGAGGCTTTCAGTGACTCGGGCTTGGCGATGTCTGTCGAGAGAACGACGACGTCCGTCCTCTTCCTCATCTCTTCAATCCGCTTCATCGTCTCTGCATCGGGAGATCGACGACTGACGAGGATCATCGCACGAATGGAAGAAGAAGTGACGATGTACTCGGCAACGGCCAGACCGATGCCGGAGAGACCGCCGGTGATGAAGAAAACTGAGTCGGAGGGGAGATTGAGAGGAGGCGAGGTGAGCGGAAGAGGAGAGAAACGCTCAGTCCAGTGGTACCGAATCTGCAACGATTTTTTTTTGTATTTCTCTCATTTTACAGTCAATATGACACATTATGAACCGTTTGTGGTAACTTACCGAAAGTTACCGTAGGACTGCGTAAAACATTGATTGCGGAGCGGAGGCTGCATGAATCAAGCTGATTTTTTGAGAGGATACATTTCAGCTTATGATACGTGCCAAAAATAAAAGCCATCATTAGAAATAATTTTTATGGCGATAAAATCAATAAATGAACAAATTGGTCTAAGCCCCACTCGAGGCATTCCCACACGCAACGCGCGTCCGCGACGCATGCAAAATATCGATTTTTCAAGAACGTCAGATTGATGGGGCACACGAATTATGTATCCTCTCAAAAAATCAGCTTAATTCATCCAGTCTCCGCTCCGCAATCAATGTTTTACGTAGTCCTACGGTAACTTTCGGTAAGTTACCACAAACGGTTCATAATGTGTCATTTTGACTGTAGTTCTGATTTTCGTTACGTAGGATATATAAATTACCTTGGGGAACTTCTCAGCTGTGATCGTCTTGAAGAAGGCTCTCGCAGTCGCATTCGCTCTTGTTTCCCTCGGAGAGACCGCGAAAGTGAACGGCCCCTTCTTCTTCACGATTGCTTTGGCGAAGACGAGGAATTGCGAGAAGAGATCTGAATCCGAGAGGACATCGTCCAGATCCACTCTGATCCTCGCTGCGTCTCCAATATCAGCAGCTTGCACGATGGTAGATCCCTTCTTAAAGGCGATCTTGCCAGCATCGATGGTCATTGAGAAGTCACTCTCTATTGCCCAGTCCACCACCTCGTGCAGAAGGAATGCATCGGGCAGTGGTCGATTCTCCTCCACGACGGCATCGCGTTGAGTAGTAGGCGCGACGACAACAACCGGTTCTGCAGTCGCGGAATCTCCTCCTCCAATCCTCTGAGCGATTAGTTGAGCGAGCTCAGCGACAGTTGGATGATCGAAGAGGTCAGTGGAACTGAGTGAGAGACCATCGAACTCTCCATTGAGTGCATTGACAAAGTCCATCATGCTGAGCGAGTCGAGTCCCATTTCAGTGAAGCCGCCCTCCAGTTCTTCTGGCTCAAGGGGATCATCCGTTGTGAGAATATTCCCGAGGATTTCAATGACCTTGTTTCTTATCTCCATACGTCCAGCTGAGTTTATTGTAGTGGAAGCGGTAGCTGGTAGCTCGGCCTTTGCTGCCACTTCTTCTTCAGCAGTATTGGCTGATCCTCCGAGCTTCTTATTGATCAGTCCCGCTAGTTCGTTTATGGTAGGATGGTCAAAGAGGTCAGTCGAGGTCAGAGAAAGGTCACTGAACTGTCCATTCAACGCATTCACAAAATCCATCATGCTGAGTGAATCCAATCCCATCTCCGTGAATCCACCTTCCAGTTCTTCTTCATTCAGAGGCTCGTCGTTAGTCAAAACGTCACTGAGAATCGTCTTGATTGTCTCCTTCAACGAAGTGAGACTTCCAGATGTCTCCTTCTTACTGATAGGCGCTGCTTGAGGTTCGTCATTCACTTCTGCTGTCTCAGCGCCTCCTCCAATTCGTCCAACGATGAATGCAGCCAATTCTTTTACAGTCGGATTATCGTAGAGATCGGTGGAGCTCATCGCAAGATCTTCGTATTCTCCATTCAATGCATTCACAAAGTCCATCATACTTAGTGAATCCAATCCCATCTCAGTGAATCCTCCAGCCAACTCCTCTTCGTTCAATGGCTCATCACTTGTAAGAATGTCTCCGAGGATTCGCTCGATGCTGTCCTTGATGGAATCCGATCCACGAGCAGATGAAGAATAGGGCTTCTTAGCAGGTTCTGCAGTGGTAGTATCCTTCTCTTCGGTGACTGCAACGGCCTTCTTTTCCACGTTTTTCACTATTGGTACTCCTCCAGAAACCTCGATGAGTACTTGTCCATTCGCTTGGGCCTGCACCACTCCTCTCGAGGTATCGGCTCCGACACTGATCGGGAACTCATCAGCTGAAGGATAGAAGACGATGGTGCTCGACGAGTCCAACTTCTGAGTGAGAGATTTGACGACGGCGACGGCGGGTAGAAGAGGGTCGTCGATGAGGGCGTCGACAATGTCCACTCTCTGTCCATCACCCACAAGATGCGAGGTGGGAACAGAAGACAAGTGGAGCGACGCAGCAGATACAATGGGCAGCTGGGCAGGGAGAGCAGCCGCCTGGTCAACGACGAATCTAGCCGACGCAGCCTCCTTGTCTCCGAAGCTGAGAGTGACAGTTCCATTCTTGACGTCGACGACGATCTTCATCCAAGCGTTGTCCTCAACGACGACGTCGGAGGTCTTGAAGACGGAGAGAGCGAACGACTTGCTCTGCGCTGCCGACAGTCGCACGCTCTTCTGGAGAAGAAACAGCGCGAGAGTGGACTGGTCCAGACGGAACAGTTGACGATGCCTTAGAAGTGACAGACTGTTGTCGAATCGGGTCGTGTCCCCCTCAATCGTCCTCACTCCAAGGTGTTCATCCTCGAAGACGGAATCCTCCGCTCGTTTGCCCAGCCAGTGCGTCGTGTGGTTGAAGGCGTACGTGGGCAGAATCAGCTGCTGCTCCGTGGTCTCGTACAGCGCACTCCAGTGGATGTTATGGCCATCAGCGAATGCTTGTCCGGCCCAGTCGTAGAAGTCGTGCAGCGAGTGGAATACTGCCGCAGGTGTCGTTGCAGCGCCAGGCGATCCGCGAAGTGCCCCTGCTGCCTTGTCGACGGTGATCTTGCCCTCGACCAGATCAATCGCAGCTCGTCCGTGGTTGTCGACAGCGATGAGAGTGACAGCAGGCAGAGTCTTCTTGATCAGATGAACGAGGGCGTAAAGGGAAGCACCGGTGATGCCCAATTCCTTCCTGGTCTTGTTCATTGCTTCAGCAAAAGCTGGAAGGGCCATCAACTGCAGTGAATCAATTCCAATCGAGTTCGCTCCAATGGAGATGCTGACTGGTTGAGGTTTGGCTTGGACCTTAAGCAGCTTCTTCAAGACAACGCCCTTGCAGTCGCAGACGATCACAGTTCTCTGAGCGTAGTGCTCTCGCTTCAGAGCTGCAGTGGACACCACATCGTTCAATCGGTAATGAGTGTCTCGAAGGAAGGACTCGAACGAATCCAGCTGCATCTCGAGTGACTTCGCATTCTTGGCAGTGACGGGGATGGCGTATGTACGATGGATCGCCCTCTTCTTCTCTATTTCTCCAGTCTTGGGAGATCTGTACATGAGTACTGCCGAATTGGTGCCGGCCACTCCGAATGAGGAAACTCCCGCAATGGCTCGTTCATCCTCCCACTCGTGTCCGATGATAGGAAAGCCGAGCTTCTTGGGGTCGATATCCGGATTGAGACAGTGCATGTGCAGTGTGTTGGGGATGTATCCGTGTCTGGACTGGGCGAGCACTTTCAACACTCCATTCAGACCGGCCACTGCTTCTCCGTGCCCTATCGACGCCTTGTTCGACCCTATCACTGCAGTGCCCAGCAGTCTTGCCAGCACGTTCATCTCGATGGGATCTCCGAGAGCGGTGCCTGTGCCATGGGCTTCCCAGTACGACGGAACGGTGGATGGCGAGTCACGAAGGACACGATCGACGAGGAGATTCTGAGCGACGCCATTGGGTGCCATCAGAGAGACACCACGACCGCCGTGGTTGACGTTGACGGCGGGGATGAGGGCAGAGTAGTGGGTGGAGGGACGAGCCCGCTCGAGGAGAATGGCCGCCACTCCTGCAATCGTTCATTGGTTGTTTGATTAGTGGCAAGGGGGGCAACAACTGGGATTCTATACGTAGAAGACACTCCGATATGTGGAAAAGAAGCATCTTTCAACAGGCAACCCACCCGACGCTTGATAAATGATTGATTGATAGTGGCAAGGGCGATAATTCATTGTACTCACCTTCTGATCGTCCGTATCCGTTGGCTCTCGCATCGAATGCCTTGCACGTTCCATCGTAGCACAACATTCTCCCGTTCACTCTCATTCCCATCGGTTTCTCGGCGAGATTGACGTTGACTGCGGCGACGATGGCCTTAGTGCACGTGTTCGATGCAAGGGCAGCTCGTGCCTCGTTGACGGCGACGAGAGAAGAGGAACAGGCGGTGTCCACCGTCATCGTGGGACCGTGAGTGCCCAGCCAGTAGCTGATTCTGGAAAAGGAATTTACATTATGTTAGACGTGGTCTTTACCTTCCCGAGATGACGCATACGGCGGATCCAAGCATGGGAAGGACAGCAGTCTGCTGCTCCACTGCATCAGGATACTCAACGGCCATGAGACCGACGAAGACGCCCAGAGTGGAGTACTCTTCCTTGGGAAGACCCGAGTTCTCCAGACACTCGGCCACCACCTGCGAGTAAATGATATGCTCTCCTATGGTGGTTGATGGTGGTTGTCTTTTCTAGATACTGCATACTAGCGGTGACAAATCGGCACTCGTGTCTCCTCATTTCACGTGCTCTCTCGCCTGCTCTGACCGGCGAGAGATTATTCGAAACGAGAGAAGCGCGTGCCGCATTTTCATCACTACTGCTTACCTCGAGAATCAATCTCTGCTGCGGGTCCATCGCATTCGCTTCGTTCTTGGAGATCTTGAAGAAGGAAGGATCGAAGTCGGCGACGTCGTCGATGAAGTGACCGCCTTCCACCTGCATTGTAAAGGTAAAGGAAAAGTTGCTTTTTTTTCTTTTATCGAATGAGCCACTTATTCGCTACAGTTGTAATTTCACTAGAAATAGCAAAGGTTAATGCACAGACGGGGACTCGAACCAGTTGTAGTTATTCCGTACCTTGTTTCCATACTTGGCTCCCTTCATCAGCACATCTCTCGTTGCGATTCTCGTCGCGGGAATTCTGCTCACCGAATCTCTTCCCGTCTTGAGCAGATCCCAGTACTCGGCGAGATCCTTGCATCCTCCGGGCAGTCGACAGGCAGAGGAAATCACTCCAAGAGTGATCGAGGAAGGGTCGGAGGCGAGCTTGGGCTGTTCCTCATCCTTCTTGACTGTCTTCTTCTTCTCTTCGACCACTCTGATCACCATCACTCTCGCCACTTCTTGCAAGTCTTCCTCACTTCCGACCCATTCGAGAGTGGCTAGATAGGCGCCCATCTTCTCGATGGTTGGATGGTCGAAGGCTGCGACTGGAGAGACGGAGGGGAAGAGAGCACGGAGGAAGTTGCGCATGTGGATTAACTTGTGTGACTGCAGACCCATCTCGATGAAGCCGAGTTCCTCGTCCAATTCGTCCGTCTGCAATTAAAGTTACCCAACAAGGACGAAATTGACCTAATATTTTTATTCCCTCATTGCATAGAGAATGGTTGAATTAGTAATGCTCGCGCATTAAAAATATCAAAAATCACAAATTGCCTTTATAAAGGCCTGAACAGCAACAACAACTGAACAGAATATAAATAACAAGTGCCTGATCAGCAGGCAGGGGTGTAACTCCGCCCCTTTTCACTTTCAGTGCGTTTTCTTCCTTTCTGTGTGCTGTTCTTTTATTGTGTTCAGTCATCTCTTATTGCAATTCTTGGTCAAATATGCCAAAAGACGCGATGGCTAAAACTAAAAATCAATAAAAAAACAAAAAATCAACGCTGTTATGAGGATACTGTGTGTTCAGTCCCTTCGTGGCGAGAGCCTAGCGCGTCCAAAAAAATTTCGTCCTTGTTGGGTAACTTTAATTTATTCACACACCTCGTATTCTTCTAGATGTTTTCATTGGCATACAATTGCCTCACCTGCAGCTCTTTCTTGATCCATCTCCTCAGCAGTTCTTCAGCTTGCTCCGGAGAAATAGTTGGGAAGCTTTCGTCCTTCTCCTCCTCCTCATCCTCCTCTACGACTCTCACCATCATCACTCTGGCCACTTCCTCGTCCACCTGAAATGTAATAGTTAACGTCTATATTCAAATTTAAGCATGATAACATAAATAATAAACATGAATCGTACCTTCTTCTCGTTGTACTCGAGTGTGGCCAAGTGAGCAGCCATTGCGGGGATTGTGGGGTAGTCGAATGCAGCAACGGGCGAGACTTCAGGGAAGATGTCTCGCAGATAGTTGCGAAGCAGAATTAGTTGATGTGAAGTGAGACCTATCTCGAGGAAGCCCAACTCTTCATCGATCTCTTCCACTCTCAGCATTGACTTGATCTTCTTCCTCAGCAGTTCCTCAGCTCTCTCCGTGCTGATTCTCTGCTCGATCTTGATGAATCCATCACTGTCGCTCTCTTCCTCGACTCTCACGAGCATCACCCTCGCCTCAGGCACCTTCACACAATCCAATGTGCTGAGATACTCGGCCATTCGATCGATAGTCGGGTAGTCAAATGCGGCTGTGGGAGAAACATCAGGGAAGAAGTCGCGAAGGAAGTTGCGAAGGTAGGTCACTTGATGGGAGGCCAGACCCATCTCGAAGAATCCCAGTTCATCATCATCAATTTCTTCGATCTCGAGAGTCTCCTTAATCCAATCCCGAAGGAGGAGATCCGCTTGTTCCACGGGCATTCTCCTTCCACTGTCGACTCTCTTCTCATCCTCTTCTTCTTCCACTCGAATGGCCATCACTCGAACCACTTGAGGATACTGCTCAGTGATGGGAGTGACTGGAGGACGGGAGTACTTGTCCTTCTCTCTTCGAGCCATCACGAAGTTCTGCAGCTCGATGACGAGTCGTCCACCCATGTAGACGTGCGCGTCTCCATGAATGGCCTTGGCTGAGGTAGTCAGACGGAAACGGGCATCCAGGGGACCGGCCTGCAATAATACAACGTAACATTGTTGTGATAGATATGCAGTACCTTCTTCAACGTCTCTCTGTCCACTCGTATCTGTTCGCAGTAGAACGGGAGATAGATGGACTCGTCGTCGGGGACGTAGCATAGATGGCCACCGATGACGCATTGGAAGATGGCGTCGATCTGGACGTCGAGTTCACATCGACGATCGATTCGAGCACGACCGATTCCCCGCTCGTCGACCTGCAATAATAAAATGTTCCCACGCCTTCCAAGTTTATCGCTCCGTTGTGATCGTCATACAACTTTTTACCTGTAAGCTAGTGCATACTTATCCACTCACCTCGATCCATGAGATCGTCTTGAAGTGCGGCTTAAACGTGTAGTCATTCTTCTTGAACTTCTCGTACATCTCCGCCTTGTTGAATCTCTTGGTAGCGTTCGGCTTGGGGATCTTCCTAATCCTGATGTCCCTCTCCACCTCCTTCCCTTGAGTGATTGGCAATCCGTCGGCATACGAAACATGGAAGTCCTCTTCATGGCCGATGTCGAATGCCACGGGCTTCTCAACGTAGGCACTCGCCACGAAATCGACCATTGCCATTCCGGGCAGCTCGAGTCTCTCCAACATCCTTGAGAGACTGTACGATCCAGGCAGGATCATTCCCTTCTCGATGATGTGGTCGGCCAGATATCCATATCGCTTCAGCCGAATGTCTATGTTTGCCCGTTGCAGGAAACGCGTGAAGCGAGCAGGCGTGAAGGCATACGCGGGCACGCGGACGGCCGCGTCTCGTCTCACGCTTCCGAGAATGGACCAGTCCAGCTCTCCGCCGTTAACGAACATCTGCCCGAAGAGAGCGGCGAGATCGTCCATGCGGGCAATGGTTCTTCCGCCTCGGAAACCGCGTCCGCCCACGAGGATATCCGCGTCCACGTTGACGCCTGGGGTGCGGATGGCCGCTTCGAGTGAGGCTGAATGGTGGACGAGAGATCCAGCCGCGTCCACAAGCTTGTAGTGAGTGCGGCCAAAATCGACGTCTCGAGCGGCGACGAGGAAAGCTCGCGCGTCCCCGCGGTCGTACGCGCGGATGAGGTCGCGGATGGTGGAAGGCGGAGCGAGGTCGAGAGCGAGGAGGACAGCGAGAACTCCTGATTCAGTGATGCAGACTGAGTGGATTGGATCGATGCGGAGGAAGAGACGGAAGAGAGCGGCCATTCCTGAAATTATCACATATTATTTGTTTTTTTTTCCTTTTTAGGCTAATGTGGTTTCTCTATTTCATTAAGGAAAACATTCTGGATCCAAGAAGTCACAAATTATTCTCACCGGCGATGGAGTTCTTGATGTCGTAGCTGGTGAGATTTCCTCCGACCGCCGTCATCATCTCAACGTAATCCTTCTTGAATGAAGGACATCCTCTGCTGAATCCGACGACGTCGACGTCCTCCGGCATGCAGTGAGCGACGAAGAGACTCTGTGAAGTGCGAATGGGCGCTGCAGCTGCAGCCTGTGTATGGGTCGCACCGACCACTGCAGCACGCCACTTCATGGGGTCGCGTGCCTGCAACTGCGCTGCGATCTCGCAGAGGGGAGTCGATGTGTTCAGCAGCATGTCCTTGAGTTGATCGATGTTTCGCTGCAGGGCCTCTTCTGAATGAGCAGAGACGGGCAGAACGACGGGCACGGCTCTCGAAACTGGCTTCTCTTTCGATGGAGGGGCACTGAGACAGGCGTATCCGTGCACTCCAGCCACTCCGTACGATACCAACCCGACTCTATCCAGTCCCGGTCTCTCCTCGGGCACGAAAGGCATCGTGATGTGATCGACATTGCGCAGTTGCTCCATCAGTATAGCGACGTTCTGATGTGCATTCACTCTTCCTGCTCGAAGTTGGCCAATTGCTGCAGCCAAATGGAGCAGACCGGAGGCTGCCTCTGCATGGCCCACTGCTCCCTTGATGGATGCGAGAAGACGGGGAGCTTGTCGTTGAGCCACATAAGCCGCGGCTTCGATGCGATCTCCACTGAGCGTGCCCGTTCCATGGGCGATGAGCACTTCGACGTCGTGGTCGACGATGTCGACGAGGGCGCCTTCCGATGGCATCACGCCCGATCCCGACTGCTTCGTGCGCACTGCATCGATGATGGCGAGTGCGGGCGCGTTGTCATCTGGGGCGCCAACGATGAGGGCGCCCACGCACTCCGCTCGAACGTATCCATCGGCGTCGACGGAGAAGGGCGCCGCTCTCCCTCCCGGGGAAAGGAACGTCGCCAGCGACTCGCGCCATGCATCTGAGAGATGCAATTTGGCAGAGAGAATGACTGCATGGGAAATGGCGCCCGATCGAATTCTCTCTGATGCCAACTCGAGGGCGGAGTAGACGGACGTGCAGGTCGTGTCGATGACGGCACTGCGACCGCCAACTCCCAGCACCTGAAGAATGCCGTGGCTGATTAAAGATTAGTAACTGATTAGTTTGAGTCTACTATTCATCGGAGGTTCGCCCTAAAGCATTGTTGACAATAAAAATACTATTGTTAGAACGTGGATCAAACAAACCTTCGAAGCAAGTCCGGAGAACACTGAATGATTGGTCCCCTGCCAGAAGTTCTCATCGAATCGTGCGCACTCCCTCTCTATGTTCCATCTGCAATCAGTGTAGAATGAAGAATAATTGTCTCATTTCGTAGTACCTATGATCTGAGGTTGCAGAGATGGCGAGAATGAGATCAGCGTCCTCTAGATCGGGACATCCAGCCTGCTGCCATGCTCGAACTGCAGATTGAAGGAGAAGACGATGTTGAGGATCCATGAATTCGGCTTCTTCCTCAAATAAGCAATATTGTTCGCGTAATCAACGTAGGGAAAATGATAACCACGAACCTTGCTGATTCCAAAGTACTCCGCATCGAACTCCTGCACATTGTGCATATCGTAGCTCGCACTCCTTCTTCCACTCGCCAACTTGTCGTGCAGCTCCTCAACTCCTGCAGCATCCGCAGCAACCAGATCGAATCCGAGAATCGCCAGCTTTCCTGAGCCAGATCCGGATCCAGAGGGACCTTTGGTGCTCTTCTGAGTATTGGTTGGTTCTTCCTTCAAGCGAGAAATGACGTAGTCAACCAGCTCAGGAACGGTTGGATGCTTGTCAGTTGTGTCCAGAGGAAGGGTCAGGCCGAATGGTTCCCCGAGAGAAGCAGTGAGGTCCATCGCTGAGAGGGAGTCCAGTTGCTCGGGGATGGCGTCCTCGTCGGTGAGATCGGGGGCGAATTTAGCCACGACCTCGCGGATCGTCGTCTCGATGAAGTCGACGTTGAGAGATTCCTTCTCGTCGTTGGGAACCTGCAATGGTTTTATTTCTTGATTCTAGATTAGAAACGTTATCATTTGGAGAGAAAAAGATAATTACCGGAACATTTGGCAAGATTGAGATTGATGCTGTGGTCTTCGGTTCTGGCCAGAACTCAGTGGGAGTGAAGGGATAGAGAGGAAGATCGCAGATGGATCCAGAACGAGAATTGACCACAACGTCGATGCCACGAACGAACATCTCTCCGAGGAGACGTTCCGTGCGATGAATCTGAGATTGGAACCGATTATTTCGGATTGTAGCCCTTTTCCCGTCATCTAAATCTCGTGAATTAGACTAATGAGAAGCAAAAATATATGAATTACCTCACAGAAGCAGTTCTCATCTTCCACAATTCCTCCGAACGAAATGAGATGTTCCTCCTCCGATGGATTATTCGTGAACGATCCAAAGACTGCGTCGATGGACGTGAACATGGTCATGTCGTCATCGGCAATGAGCGGAATCGTCCTTCTCATCTTGATCGGAGGACTCGGAATCTTCTGGTCTCTCAGGATCTCGAGGGCTCTCTTGATCGGGATGGATGTGTTGATGACCAGTGCAGCCAGTAGTCCGTTGAGTGAGAGAGGAGTGAGAGAAGAGGGAGTGGCACCGAAGTGTTCCCACATCTTGGCAAGGGCGACAGTGAGGACAACTTGTGATGGACTTGCATCGTCATCAGCAGAGTCGAAGGGAGCGAAGAGGCACTTCTTCAGACTCTCAGGGGAGAAGACTTCCTTCGCCTCCTCGCAGAGATTGTCGAATGCCTCACGGAAGACTCGTGAACCTTCGTAGAGAGTGCGATATCGCCAGAGGGAGCCTGTGTCTCCAAGACGGTATCTGAGGGCAGGGCCAGTGATTGCTGGGGCCTCGATGACTGCTCCGGATCGAAGATTTCTCACGAGTTCCGCCCTAGTGCGACCGACGACAGCACGACGAAGGGAGTAGAAACTACGACGAGAATTGATGGTGTGGAGGAGATCGGCAGTGGAAGAGGAGGACTGATCGATGCAATCGGCCAGATCGACAAGTCTCTGAGTGAGAGCAGACGGTGTCTTGGCTGAGATCAGAGCGACCATCCAGGTACGATCATCAGGAGTGACAGGATGAGAAGGAGGACGCTCCAGAAGACCGGCGACGTTCGATCCACCGTACGAGAAGGCCGAGAGAGCGATCGTGTTGAGGGGACGCTCCTCTCTGAAGTGTCCGTAATATATATCACGTTGATAAGAGACTTTGAATGAGTCAGGGAAGGTTACCTGATGAAGGGAAGATGCTTGTCTCCGGTCTCCTCTCTCGGAAGGGATAGATGAAGTTGAGAGGGTAGACGACCGGTCTCGAGGCATTGGACAGCGGAGACGAGAGCGAGAAGGGAGGAGGTGGATTCTCCATGGCCGAAGAGAGATTTGCACGAGTAGACGGGAAGAGGACGGGGGAAGAGCTACAGAATAAGTTATGAAGTGAATAGATTGAGAAGACTGAAGAGTGAGTACCTGGTTGATGCTACTCAATTCCACTCGATCTCCCACTTTCGTGCCTGTCCCGTGGGCGATCACACAATCGATCGAGGTTCGATCACGACCAGAGAGGAGCGAATCGTACATCTGAGAAGAGGAGAGATCAGATTATTAGATGGCAGGGTTTAAATTTACAGCTAAAAAGTAAAGGTGAACGAACCTCGACTTGCGCCTGCACACAAGGCGAGGTGATGTTCCTCGTAGCTCCGTCCGAGTTCATGTGAGTGGCGGCGAGAGTACCTCGCACGCGCCAGCCCTTCGACTTCTGAATCGTATCGCTTATCAGAGATCAAAGATCAAAGACAAAAGATCAGCGTGCTCACCGCCAGTTGATCACTGGCGTAGACGAGTACTCCGAATGCATCGGCACGAAGGAATCCACAGGCATCTCGGTCGAATGTGTGCGAGAAACCAGACTGAGACAGCATGTTGATCTTCAGCATTGAAGCTGTCGATCTGAACAATGCGATGATGAAATTAGGTTTTCAATTTCGAATTACTTCCATCCGATGAGATTAGTTGTGACGACAATGGCCAACTGCGTCTCTCCCTTCTCAATGGCCAATCGGGCCAGATGGGAGGCTGCCAGACCAGAAGCACAGCCCGTATCAACGACCATCGAGGCACCGCGAGTGTCCAGCATGTGCGCCACCCTGCGAGGATTAGTATATTGGTGGTTTGGTACTACAGATAATGTAGACTTACCTTCCGACGATCATAGACGACGAGTTGCCAGTGACTCGGAACTGCTCCGTTCCCTCGAGAAGATCGGGATACTCGACGATCCAATTGGAAGAGTACACTTGCGGTTGAAGGGCGCGAGCCTCGGCTAGCGTGATGCCTGAATGAGCCGAATCAGACATACCAAATACCCTGCCATACCCGCATTCTCCAGTGCATAGACTGTTCCCTGGAGCGCGCGACGAATCTGCGGGTCCATCGCCAGAGATTCCGCCTCGCTCATCTGTACGGAGGGACATTCAAAATCTCGATAATCAATAATCGATCGATTTTTGAGTGTCACTACCGTACCCCGAAGTAGTCGTGGTCGAAGTGAGACGCGGCTCGGATGTGCCCGATGCGAAGCGTCGGGCGCATCTGCGAATACCGTAACCCAGTTACCGTACTCTGCCTACCGTAATCCATCCCCAACGCACCGTATCCCTGAGTGGTTCGAACTCGGGTCTGAGGTAGTCTCCGATGGAATCTCGACCTATGGCCAGTGCCTCCTTGACTTCCCACTCATCAGTCGCCGTGCCAGACTGCACCCATGAACCAACGATGCAGGCAGAGGGCATACTGTAAGAGGATAGATTACGGTAGGCTTACGATAGCCATATGATTGGGTACTGTAGGAGTACGGTACCTTGGTGATTGAGTGTTGAGGACTGAGAAGTCGAGAGTGCGACGACTCTGAAAAGTGGGAGGATTACAGTAGGAAAGGAGCAAGGAAAGAGTGATCTGAGCACGGAATCACCCCCATTTATAGTGACTTGGCGCACTTTTTCAGCTTGAAAATGGGTGAAATATCATTCCAAATGTGCTAGAGAGCGTGTGATTCAGAGAGAGTCGTCGTCTTCCCTCTCAATCTTCACCGATCGCAGCCACTTTGAAGGCATTCGATGAGTGGAGACGAGAATCTCGATTCGAGCCACTCAGGCGCTTCTCAAACTTTTTTGCGAGTTGCTTACAGTATCTTTCGAACATTTTTTTACTAAAATTCAGTTATTGATTTGAAATAAAGTCTAAGCATGTCATTGTACGACTCATGCGAAATTTATGCATGTTGTTCAAGATTTTCACATTTCTCCCTTTTCAGGATCGATCTTAAAGCAGTTACACAGTGCTTGCAATCATTCAGTGGTTCAGTTCCATCGCATTTCCTTCCCCTCTCGATTTCCTCTCGGTTCACTGCACGTTTCGATGTGGAATCAACTCGCAATTATTGGAAATTATGGAGTGATCGGAAGTGACAGATTTGACCTTGACGTATAGTAGAGACGGCGAGTGCGTTTCTCCATTCTACTTGATACTTTCCCGGTCGGAGAAGTGAGAGAACAGGCAGAAAGAGGTGGGCGATCTTTTTCAGTTCTTCGAAGTGCACCCAGTCACGTTGCTCTCCTTCCTCACACGTTCTTCGCATCTGTCGGAGTGCTATTTTCTGATGAAATGCCGCCGAGTAGCCACAGAACGGCAAACATCTCCTCTCCCCCTCTCTCCCCTCCCCTCTCTCCCTTCTCTCTATTCACTCCGTTTACGTGACCCCTCGTAGCTTCATCCCCCTCTATCCCCCACTCTGATTGCCCCTCATTGAGGTTGTTCTACATTCTCTCCTTCTAGGCAGTATTTTCTCCTATTTATTTCAAGAAAACGTCATTTCTATAGAACGTTTATCATTCAGAGGCGCGGAATAGTAGTTTAGTGCCGTCTTATCGAGCATAATGCGGACTCTCTTCATTTCACGCCTTCTCTCATCGATCAGAAACAACGAGAGACCATGCGAAATGGAGAGAGCGCGATAATTTCCCTCCCTATCGGCTGCCATTTCGTTCCGAGGCACTCACTTTACGACCAAAAACAAGCGTGATATTTCCCCCCCATTATCGAGTGCCTCGCGCTTTCCCTTTTTCTCCCTCATATTACGGATAAAACTCTTGTTTTTGCGTAGAAAGTCTCACCCGAAGGTTCGGGAGCTCATCTCTGTAAAAAGAGGACATCTGCTGAGCCAGATGTGTTACTACATAGCTCTTTCCTCCCGAATACTCTCTTGATTTCTCGTGTTCTCTCATCAACTGTCTGCTTCCCTCCCCCGCCCTCCGTCTCTTCTCCCACGTGTTATCTCTCATTCCTCTCAATTTCTAATAACGTCAGAGGAGGGAACGAAGAGTAGTCACGCATGGGCTGTGATCTCTTTCCTGTTCATTCGAGATCATTTTCTCTTCAACTCGTTCCTTTTTGAAGAACTCATAGAGCAATCAACTCTTAAGTTCCGCACCTAATGTTTGTGTATCACACCCTTTTCTCACCATCTCTTCTCGATCGACTCTCAAAGAGAGATCTCCGTTTTATGACGTAGTCAAATGCCGTGTTATTGCTCGCTAATGGAAGATGGATTATCTATATCCTATCACTTATCTTCATCTCAATCTCCGCTTCATCTCTCTTAGAAAATATGAAGAGATAAAACCCTTCAATCTCAGTCGCTAATGCAATGTCAAGATGCAGTCTTCTGTCTCCCCCAGTGTCTCCCTCACAGCTCTCCCTGTTCTCCCTCGTTCCTTCCTCTCTTTCTCTGTCGCCCAAGCCTGCGTGACGAAATAGGAAAAGAGAGGGAGAGAGGGAGCTCCTCTATCTCAAAATAGTCAGTCACAAGACTGCGCGCTACTTTTCGCTTGTTTTCCGCACGTTTTAGCGTTTTCTGCACAAGAAAATCGATAATTGCAGGATGAATCGGTGTGACATCCTCCTCATAGTAATATTACAATGGATTCATCAGTTCAGGTAAGGTGGCGTGCTTGAAACATCAAATAACGGCCAGGACTTATAGAAAACGCTCGAAAAAAAATTTGTCCTTGCAAATTATAAATTGTTTCAGTACCCAGCAGTACATGCCTCTCTTTCTCAACTACATGCCTGCACAGAAATGTGATAAGATTGATGGAGAGGACTTCTGCTATAAGGTTCGTATTGTTTAACATTATCAGCTCAATGACAGAAACAACGAATGATCCATGAAAGAGGATTTCCTCAGAGATTCCATGTATCAAAACAATGATTCATAACTTAAAATGATTCTATTCAGGTGGAAAAGAAGTGCAATCAGTGCCTGACCAACTGCACGACGAGTCTGTGTGGAGACGATGTACGTTTTCCCTTGTTCTTGTCTCCGAGAAACAGATTTCTCAAGCACGCCTAGTAACGTAGGCATGTCTGAATAGAAGGGCTCAATAGAAAAAATCGAAATAATCGCAGGCTTGCGTGGAGAAGATCGCCGGGATGGCCGTGTTCAACTCTGCCGCTGCAGAGTATGGACAGTACTGCGATGACACTTACAGGGTTAGTTTTATTATCTATCCTCGCATTTTAATTTACAAAGATTCTCTACATTTCACTACCTGATAACGTGAGTAATCATGGTCGTACTCTGAAACAAACCCTGTTACAAACAAATGAATTCCCTCGATGAAATACGATCGCTCACTGCGCTAATCTCGACCTTCATAGTTTTTCACGTTTCACCACTCCCTTGATTGACCTCTCTTGAACTAGAGTGAAAGGCAATGTGGGGGTTTCATGAAACAAATAAATAATTGACAAATCTGAAAATGCAGGTGCTCCGTGTGGAAACGATGCAGTACATCGGAGTCTTCTTCGGTACGATCACTTTCGGAACCCTCTCGGATCTCTTTGGACGGTAAGTCTTGCTTTCCCGTCTTTCCACCTCTGAAAATGGACTGACATCGAAAATATTATGCAGTAAGACAAAGGGTGAAGTAACGAGAATAACATGATTGAAGAAGAATAAATTCTGAATCTGATCTTTGATCTTTTAGCCGTCGCATTCTCATCATTGGACTCATGCTTGGTCTCCCTGTAATGCTCGCTTCCGGTTTGTTTCTGGGTAATCATTAATATCGAAATAAAGTTAATTGCAGGCGAGATAAACAACTTCTTCCTGTTCTACGCCGCTCGTCTTCTCACTGGATTCTTCAACGGAGTCACCATGGTCGTCGGATGGTCAGAATCATAGTTAAATGGGGCTCTGTAATTGTTTTTTTCTGCTACTTGGGCAATAAATAGGCATAGAAAGGCATTCGAGTAATGTGGTTGATTGATTAATTCTTAGAAACTGTTCAGGGCGTACATCTCCGAGCTCGTGGCTGCTGACCAACGAATGTACCTCCGCGCCTTCGCCACTTGGGTCAGCTGACCTTTTTTTACAAATATTTACTTTTTGCCTGAATACATCATCAACAACAGTAAATTTCCAGCCCACCGGCCGAATGGTCATCACGATCGTTGCTTACTTCACGAGAGACTGGAGACTCACCATCAGGGTACATTTTCGTTATTTTTCGGAAATTGAAAGAAATAATTTATTGAATTACGAAAATAACAGGTGCTGTCTCTCATCCAAGCTCCTCTCCTCCTCGTTCTCTACTTCGTCCTTCCCGAGAGTCACGTCTGGCTGTCCACCAAGGTATCCCTTTGTTTTATAATGAATATAGTAGGAATGCTGAAAATGGAATTTATCGGATGTACTTCAACAGAAATTCTTTACAGGGAGACCAGAAGCGCTACGATGCCTCGATCGATAGAATGAACGCACTCGCCGGAACTGAATACGCCAAGCGTAAGTGCAATATATTATCGATATTCATGATCCTTCTTGGATTCAGTTTAATTTCACTGAGCAGAAGCCCGTTTACAGGCGTTGAGATCAAGAAGACTGAAGGCAAGAAGTCGAATACTCTCGCTCAACTGAAGCAACTATTCGTCCATCCTCTGCTGAGGAAGAGAATTCTCTGTCTATTCTCTATCTGGTGAGAACATCTTCTATTTCACGTCTTGGTTCGAGAATAAAGATCAAAGATCAACTTTGCAGGTTCGTCACTTTCTACACTGCCTACTCGCTCACGCTCAACTCTGATCAAGTTAGTTAGCCTTCAACTTACAGAACGAACAAAAGGCCGCTTTCCTAGATACAGAACAACATTGTTTGTTGTGGCGAGGAAAAGTGTGATTTCTGAAGGAATAGTTCTTGTTTTGCTGCCTTTCGCAACCCTTGTCTCTTTGCTGACGCATTTGTGAAGTGCGAGGGTGTTTTGCTCTTCAGTTGTGTGAATCTCCTCAACTACTAGCGAAAATAGCAATTAGGGGTTACGAAGTATATGCAACGGATGGAATTCAAAATTCCTCCTTCAGATGCTCAAATCCGGCTTCTTCATGGGTCAATTCATCCTCTGTACCATCCTCATCTCGGCGAAGATGGTGAGAGAAAGTCATTCATTCATTTACAAACGTATGCCATTGTGGCCTTGATCTTAAAGAGATTTCAATAATCGGTATCTCGTCAGGGTCTTGGAGCACTCGACCACTTCGTTCCCGGTATGAACAGAAGACGCGCTCACCAGATCTTCCAGGTCTGTACCTGTTGGTAGACCGAATTAATTTAAATAAGAATAATTTAATTGATCAATAAATATAAATCCTGCAGGGAACCTCCACTTTCTGCATTATCGTTGTGCTCATCCTCTACCTCATGGGATACAAGGTAGTCTTTTTCTCATTTCACTTCGCTTAGAGTTGGTCTCACATTGATCTTTGATCTCCGCAGGGAACGCTCATCTTCACCGTCTTCTACATGATCGCATCGATGTCGATCGAATTGTGTGCCGACGTCTGCTATCTGACTGTCAACGAGTTGATGCCCACTGAGGTTGGAGAGGCATCTTTGTCCTCCAGAAAATATTGATCTTTGATCTCTGCAGATTCGCGGTGTCGCCGCAGGTACCGTCTCTATGGTCACGCGTATCGCCAATATCGCCACTGCCATGAGTGTGAGTTGATCTTTGATCTCCCACTGTTCATCAATTTTCATTTAATTGGTTTTAATGTACATTTCCTTTGCAGAACGCTATCCGTGATTCTTCTGAAGCTGCTCTCTACGTCATTCTCATCCTGGTCGGAGCAGGAAACTGGTCAGTGTATTTCGAAAATATTATTTATTAATAAACGTAAAAATCAGGCTCGTCTCGTACTTCTTCCTCGACGAGACCAAGGGAATCGATCTGAATGACGTGAGTATTTCTGATTTATTTTATTATGATTAAGAAATAAATTAAGTGATTAGGAAACATATTCTTCAGGTGGCGCGTGATACGATGAACATCGAGGGAGGCAAGCCGGTGGCTCTCGGAGAAGGAGTGAGTAACAATGCGTTTCAAATTATATTTTCCAGGGGTTTGAGAAAACTAATAACTAGCAGATTTCAAATAGTAGACTTCAATTTATAAACGCAATAAACCCTCGATAGATAGTTTCACAATAATCATCTCAGGCCGACGACGTTCCTCTCGAGACGACTAAGATGAAGACTGACTCCGATGATTAATCTTTGATCTTTGATCTCCCCGATCTCTTTCCTTTCAACAACCTCTCTCCATAATCATAGGATGTAGTTTGTTATTCCAATTCCTCACAATTTCTCACTACTCGATCAATCATAATAAAGCAATTGACCTCTTGATCTCAGCTATTTTCGTAGTTGGATCCTTGAGATTCGTCTCGAATTCTTTGCATATCCCCCGGGTGGGATTCTTCGCAGGCTCATTTCGAGCTTCCCCCCTCCTTCTCTTCGCCATCTCGACAAACAGAATCAGATATCGACGAGGGATCACGGGATATCGAGAGAGACCAGACACGAGAGGACGACGAGTGATCACACGGATCAGAGAGACTCTCGCTCTCGCTCTCTGTCCGTCTCTTCATCTGCCGTTGTCTCTCATCTGCACTCTCTCTTCTTCCCGTTGTCTCTCGTCTCATCCGGAAGCGCGCCTGTTCGAATGATCCTGAAGGAAGGTGATTAGGCGATGAGAAGTGAGGGGAGGAGAGGGGG
>LS585879.1:2305150-2319587 GCA_900490775.1 Pristionchus maxplancki
TTAACCGATCTTGCCCTGTGCAAAGTTCCTGGAAATCTTGGGAAAAGTCTCAAGTGATTGGGTACGGAGGGAAGGAGCAATCTTGCAGGAGGGGTGGAGTCGAGATATTTGTATCTATTCTATTAGAGTGGGAGGGGAATTCTCACGGATTGAGACGTCTCTCTCAAGATTGAAAAGAGTCTATTGTTTGATCGAAGGAATGTGCGTTTCACTTTTATCGCGTGAAGATTCTGAATGAAACTCGTAAGAAGAAATGCCGACGATATCCAGCATGTGTGAATTAAAAATGAATGTGAAATCGATTGAAAAAATGCAAAGTGATGTTCACGATCGAATAACGCGAATGAAGCAATAATATAGAATCATTGATATCCGAATATAATGAATGAAACGATGGGAATCGATTCGAAACACTCGATGCCATGGCCAGTCTGACTAATCCAAAGGATCGTCCACAACCGCAGCACCAACCTCGGTGCACCTTCTCGACTGATCTCAAGGAGGATTCCCGCCTCTCTTTTATTGTAAAGAATCACGTGGACATTACAATTCCCTTGCCTCTCTCTTCCAGACTTTACAAAAGACGTCTTCGTCTCTCCCTTCATCACCGTGGGAAATTACACTTTCCCCCCGAGATTCTGCAGGTGATTCGAAGGTCAAAGAGTAGAGGATGCCATTCCGGATGATGGAAAAACGATTCGGTATATAATTTTGATAATATCGACGAAGAGACGATGATCTATCTTCAATACGCTTCACATGGAACAGTTCTCACATCACATTGATAAGAATCGTTCCACGCCCATTGCAGTATCATGTGCCCTACCGTAATCATCTAATCACTTGATTACTTTGTTCCTTCGTATTTCTGTTTCCTGCCTTCCGCCTGCTAACAAGTACACATATTTACCTACCGAGGGGGGAGACACTTGTTGAGAATTCTCTCGAGGGGAGGGAGAGAGAAGCTGTCGGCTTCAACAAATCCCCTCCCTCCCCCACACTCGTTGCGTGTTCTCCTTGATATCGACTACCGTAACCCTACCGTATCTCGAGCTATCGCTAACTGACTTTCTTCCCCCGCTTGCGCGCCTCCCGCACATGTGTTTCACGTATTCGATCATTGGGAGTCCGGGAAGGGGAATAAAGGGAGGAGGATGGGAAGGAAAAGCGAGAGGAGAGGTTCATAGTATCCAGATGCGGCTTATTGCCGTTGAGAAGGAGAGCGAATCGCGCACTTTCGAGGAGAGATCTGACTCATTCTGCGCCCACTTCCTCCTGTAGCGTAGGAGTTACGGATCTGCCTTTCTCTGCTCCTACTATGCTTGCCATTCCTACTCCCTCTGCACTGTTTGGCCACTGCATACTGTAGTTTGTGAGAGTAGACTCAGTTCATCCCGGGCTTCAGAGGTGATTTCGAGCTCAAGCTAGGCGCGTAATCAACGTCGGTAGGTACACAAATGTGTGGAAGTGGAATAGGAGGGGGAGGGGGAGGGAGGAGGGGGAGGGGGAGGGAGGAGAGATCCCAGAAGAAGCAAATCCGTATCGATCGTCGTCTATCTGATTGCTTCTTCTTCTTTCTTCTCTCACCTCTTCTCTATCCCCTTCTCTCTCTCTCTAAATCCACTAAGATTCGCACCGTTGCCAGACCAGCGCAAATGTTCAATCTTGTTTCCATCTCTTCTCTCGAAGACGAGGCGTGCTCAAGCTTTTTCGCCCCCTTTCCATGACTATCGTAAACACGCCTACCGTACTCTGCCCTTACCGTTCGCTGCAGAGGACCATTCGTAGTGCAATAGGGGTCAAGGCTCTTCCAAATCAATCAGGCCTGGCTTGTCATATCAGATGAGGGGCTGTTCTGAAGAGCAACTGCTACGCATTCATAATAATTGACGGACAAGTCTAGGAGGGGGGAAGGGAACAAATCAGTCCCTTCTTCTCCCCTCGATGAGTGATGATTTATACGGGACGGACATCCTGACTTCGCTGCTAGTGATTGATTGCGATATCAGCGAGAAGTTTGGCAATGATGGGGGAAGCACGTATCTTCTCAAGCCCTATTCCCCTTCAAAATTGTTCCCAGTATTCAAAAACAGATCGTGCCATGCCGCACCCTCCCTTCTTCCTCATTTATGCTCTGACCTTTACCGCTTCATCCCCTTTTCTTCTTTTCTTCCTCCTTTGATCACTTTGCGATCCTAATCTCACTGTCTCATCTCGTCTCTTCGCTCTCTCACTTTCATTCACTCTTTCGTCGGTCAGAGAAGACGAGAGAGTGGGGGAATCGGAGAGAGTGAAATGGATCCTGATCGAGGAGAGGGGAAGACACTTTGAAGTCCTACTGGGGATCGAATGACTGCGGCTAAGACGGAAATTCCTTTGCATTTCGTACTTTTCGTGACAAAGACGCATCTGCAAATGGGCTCCTTACAATTTTACTCGCCCATACCCCTTCCCGATATCTCCAATCCTTCCTTCAGATCCTCTATGTACTCTGCCTATTAGTCTCTCTCTTTGTCTGTTCGATTGCCTCATCTTCTCCCTCTCTATGATACAACCCCTTCCTAATCTAGTGACAAGTAGAATCTGTTCTGATTGTGTCGGCTTGATCACAGACCGTGAGATTATCGTACCAGACGTAACCCCATCCCCTTCCCCCTTCCCCTCTCTCGACCCCGCCCGGGTGGATTCAATAGGTGACAAGTGCACTCGGCTTCAGTTACTTTTGCGCTATGTGATCTTTGACCGACTATTTGCCGGTTCTTCCGTCGTTTCAATTCCCGGCACTGCGCAATTCCCGGCTGCGACCTCGACCGGAACACGTTCCATGGCAAGTTCAGAGGTTGTTGCCGCAGGGAAGGGGAAAGCGATGGTATCTCTCCCTCCTCTCTTTCTCCCATAGTAGAACTGAGCAGCCTACGCTTGTCCATTCCATTTCATCCTTTCACTTTCTCCTTTCCATTTCGAATTAGCGCCTTTCGATTTGATACCTGTCACTTTCCCCATGGCACTCTGACCCCAGTGAATGGCTCTTAGTCCCCCTAAAGTCCCCCCTACCCAAGTATCAATCTCGTCCCTATCAGAGGCGGCTTCAGTCAGAGAGAGAGAGACAGGAGGGGGAAGGTGATATAGGACCGGAGCACCTGGGAAAGGGAGCGAATGCCGATGGATCGAGAGAGAGGAGAGGGGCGACAACTGTTCGTAATGGGGAAGACCGAAAGGGAGAAGGGAGGCTTCAAATGAGTTGCGCGAGTTGAGAAGAGGCCTCTTTGACTCGTGTGACAAATCGTGGAAGGGAAGGAGGTGGGTGGTGAAAAATGGTGATGGAAACGAGCCTTTGAACCGGAAGAAGCCGCGATTTACCGCATTGAAGGCACAATTGATTTCTGAAAGTATCCGAAGATCTCTTTTCTTCTGATCCCGACCCTTTTTTTCGAGAATCACACTGAATAATGCTCGAACTCTCGACTAACCAGGGCCTGATTAGAATATTTTCACAAGTCCGTTTGATCACCAATTCAAGCTCAACATCGTTGAGGCCTGTCATATAAGTTTTCGCGGCTGCAGAATAGCTCAAGCCAATCAGATCTTCATTATCTTCAAGTCATTTAGTCCTCCCCTCCCCTCCTCCTCCCTCTCCCCCCCTCCTCATCTAAGCTCAGCTCGTCTAGGTCATAAGGCGTCAGTGGCTCGTTCCCATCATTTTTTCCTCCTCCTTCTCCTCTTTTCTCGATGACTCTCCACATATTTCGGCATATAGTCGATCGGTGCCTCCCTCCGATCTCTCTCTCTGGCATATGCATCTTCCTTCTCTTCTTCCTTTCATCTCCTTCAAAATTCCTTCCGAAATCGATCGATCATCTTTCTTTTTCATTCCTGGGTTCTGGGGATGGATTATAACAGGACCGTAGCCTGTAAATGCTGACAGATAGCCAGAAGAAGTCATTTATGATCTGCACTGGACGAACAGATTTATGGTAGGGGGCTAGGGCATTGTCTGGTTCGGGCCAGCATGCCACTGGAAAGGACTACTGTAGAGTCGATTCTAATCAATTTCAATGGTTCCGCACCATAATCCTATGAGTAACCTTCTGATTGCAAATGTCATTGAGATCCCTTCTCTTGCATCAATATCCATGACTAATGCGTGCTATCGGGAGACGGAATCTCCCTGCCCTATCGTTGTCTAATATTATCCATCTCTAATGCATTTCTCGCGTCATCTCATGATGAAACGAAATATCATCATCGTTTTATCCAATATCAATCAAAGATATCACCAGAATTAGCGAGTTTCTATGTGGATCAATCTAGACTCACTCCCATCTCCGTCCTCCCCTCATCGATCCTTTCTCTTCTCCTCACAAGATGGATCTCTTCTCCTACTCCTCAACAACTGTTCCTAATATGCCTCAGGGGCACTCCATACCATCACTTATATTTTCCATCTTCTCCCTTCCTCCATCTCTCCTCCTCTCCTCGATGTCAGTTGTCGAGCCAGGCTGCCACTGACCCTTCCCCCCTCTTCCTTCCTCCCCTCTGATCCCTATCTGGCCCTACCGTATACCTTGACTGACACCTACCGTACTCTTGACTCATGCCCGAGGGGCGATGAGTCAGTTCTCGATCCACCGTACTCTCGACTGAGTATCTCTCTCGCTGAGCGTCAGCCTTGGCTGCAGCTGCTGCAGTCGCGCGGATCGCTCATCGCACCCTCTTTTCCATTATCAATGCCATAGAAAGTAGGAACGAGTTTCCAGTGATAGAGAAAGATAGGAGGAACTCTCCCTCTCAACTTGGCAACCTTTGTATCGTTTTTGCCCCCCTCTTTTCTCTTTCCGTATCTCTCCCTTCTCACCTCCCCCCTCTCTCTCTCTTCTCTCTATCAACGACCCTATCAATCGGGGCGCGCAATGGCTTAATTCCCCCCTCCTCTTCAATTTCGCTCTTATCCTGACCCCCAACTTTCGCCCCGCGGCAAACTTTCGATACTCTTGCCAATGAGACGATTCACCTCTGTTTTTGTCCCGCCGGCGTCCTTGGTCATTTCGAAACCGAAAGAGTCTCGTTTCCTAATCACTCGAAGAATAGTAAATGCGCAACTTTTCATTTATAATCGAACTCAATCGTCCAACTAGAGCATAGAAGTCTCTATCCTTTCAAGCTTCGTTATTTCTAATCTTTAAAATCTCACAATTTCATGACAATTCCGAAGTGCAGCGACCTTCCGATACGATTTTCCGTTCCGCTCTCTCCTTCTTCCTTATTGGACGCTACTTTCTCTTATTAGGTCGAGAGACGACACTGATTGAGGAGGGGAAGGGAAGGGTAGGTCAGACAGTCGACCGGTTGTCTTCTGATTCGTCTCACTCTCGCTATCGTTGCAACCATCCTATCAATCTTCCCTTTCCCTTTCCCTTTCTGGCCCGCCAGATTCTCGAACGTGGCGGTCACTCTTCGTCTCTTCTCACGTCGTTGACCACCGCCGTTCCTTCCTCTCGCTCCCTCTAATCTCTTACAACATTACATCGTTTGCGACGAGTCGAGAAGAGAAGGGGGGAGAGAGGGCCACACTCCCTCCCCTGCCCCTCCTCGATTCGTTACAGTGTAGTTAACGCATGAGAGGGGGATTCCCCGTACCTCGGATGCCCAATCGGGACTGCGAAAGAGAGGGAAGACTCCGCCTACCGTATGCCCGCGAGAACCAATGGCGGCCTCTCACTGACTCCGCCCCTTCTCTTCCTCCCCCCCCCTTCTCCTCTCCCTTTCCTCCCCCTCTTCCCTTTCCTTCCTTCTATCTATTCTGGAGCTAAGGATTTGGGCACTTGGACTGTATCCGAAAGTCGAAAGTGATACTTTTATTCTCGATTTCAAATTGGAACACTGCTTCAGTCCGCCCTTTATTCTTGTTCGCAAAAATTTCGGTTAATTCGGTTCATTCTGGAAATGTTGAATCCTGATCAAATTTTCAGCTTCGTCATAATCCGAAAAAAAAATTTCTTTGAATTCGTATTTCCCATCATTCTGCTCTTTCGGATCTTCTTCAATCTCCAGACCTATCATCCATCAGCTTTTTGTTTGGCTGGGAATTGAGGCTTCCAAGATTCTGTTGGGACAAATAATACGTCGATAACGATTAGGGCGTGATTTCTGTGAATATCCGTGAAACAGGGATAGGGACAGAGAGGCGGCATTGGGTATGCACGGGGACAACTGTTATCTTCTTTCCTCCTCCCTTTCTTCTCGTCTCATTCCCGACACCGTCTATCGATTTTCTCGTTCCTCCCGTTAGTCGACGTTCCTGTCATTCATCCGGAATTCCTTCCTCCGTTCCACCCTACCTTCTCTTCTTCACTTATTCCCCCTTTCCTTCTTTCGCTCACTAATCAGCGTATTGTTTTGACGATTCTTCCTCGCTCCTCGCGCACACAGCAATTGACACTTGGTCGAGGTCGATTCGCCCCCTCTCGCTTACTTGATCTACCGTACCCCGAGATAGCTACCGAACTCTACGGTCCCTGATTCAGGGTCAGAGATGACCCTGCGCTCCTGTCCCTGTTGCGCTGTCGCCGATGGTTTGGATGAACAGGGGCTGTGCACGTGTCACGACATTGCCATTATGTATCTGAATATTATCCGAAGCATACCAATTCTCTATACTTTCTCCTGTCTAGTAGACAGTGTCTACCCAATTTTTTCGATATTATTCCCCTATTCTAACCCCGATATCATTCCCCCGATTAGTGATCGTCCATCTCTCTCGCATTCTTGGTCGTTTCACGTGGACGCCGCGATTTTTGGCGAATAACTGGCGGGAATTCAAATAATTCAATTTGCAGGGTCAATGGAGGTGCAGCAACAGATGGCACCGCACTCGTTGCTCATCCACTCTCCATACGAGATGGCCACCATCAAGCAAGAACCCGGCACCGGCAGTCCCGACCATCAGAGTGAGCGATGGTCTTTGATCTTTGGTCTCTACAACCAGAAGATATGCAACTGGTCCAGATTGATCTTTGATCTCTCAGGCGGGACGGACATGCTGTTCCCCTTCGGTCTGCCGTCCTTCATGCAGCACAACAACAACTCGGGCGAGATCATGAACCACAACGCGCGATCCGCCACTGCCTGCACGAAAGGTACCAATTATCAATAATAAGTGCGCGGCTCGCGTTATGGGCGGAGCTTGACATCCTGGTGGACGGGGCTAGGCGGTGGGGCATGTTATCAAGCGAGATGGTAAAGTCCTTTCTTGAAGATCGGAAGCGGCCGTATCCGTGCAACATTTGCCCGTCTCGATTTGGGTCGAAGATGGAGTTGGAGGAGCATCAGAACTCGCATACGGGACAGAAACCATTCGAGTGCGATGTGAGTGAAGGATGAAGAGAGAATAACTCAGTATTATGCTCTGAGCTGTGCAAAAAATCTCGATCTCTTATTTCGCAATGCTCCCTCGTCGATCAGACGGAGTGAGAGAGCATTACGAAATGAGAGATCGAGATTTTTTTGTACACGCCAGATTCGGCTGTCACGTATCGAACCGTTGTCAATAACAAATCTCAGGTGTGCAAGGCGCGATTCAATCGTCGTTCGACCCTCTGGAATCACAAGAGAATTCACTCGGATGCGAAGCCTTTCGTGTGTTCCGTCTGTCAGATGACATTCAAGTGGAAGAACTCACTCAAGTGCCACAAGGTACGCTTCACGCTCTTTACGGTCTGGTCATCCCTCATCATTCTGCTCTAGCAGTGTCCTCCCGCGAGCCCAGTCTCGAAGTCGGGATTTACCTTTACCTTTACCTTTATCCGTCTTCAAAACAGTCTCCTGATTCAGGAGATGCACCTCCGTAAGAACGAGTCGTCGTCCGTTCTCGACAATGACCTCCGTCAATTGACGTACGCGACGGCAGCTAAGAGGACCAAGGTGGGACACTGGGGCGACTTTGATGCTTCGACTGCGATGGGAAATGAAGTGAGGAGAAGAAGGAACCTTTCCATTATGTCTACCATCCTTCTAAAGGGTCTTGACCATAATTAAGTGTTAATTAATAAATGCTTAATCAGGACGCGAATGTCCTCCCCGGTACGACTCCCTCGCCCACTGCGCCCCCGATCACGGGAAAGAAGAAGAACTCCAAGAGTGTAAGCATTTCTCCGTTCCACTCATTATCCTTATTCCGATCGCTAACGACAGTAACTCTTGCAGTCGTCGTCATCGACGAGTTCCTCATCATCAGCAGGAGTGGGCGGATTGCCATCATCGTCGCTGTTGGGAGGAGGATCCATCGGGCCGGGAGGACTGTCAATGCAGGTAGAATTCAGCTCTACGGGTTCTTTTAGTAGCAATGAAGCCTCAATAACCCCATTTTTCTCAGGATGGATCTCCCTCTTCCAATCTTCTCGGTCTTCCCACTGCTCACATCGACATCGATCAAGCCTCCCTCGACACTCTCGTCCATCAGAACAACGGAAACATCCTCGTCCAGTTGTGGTTAGTAGTCAGATCTATGATCTTCGTAGTTTGTAGTTTATAGTTTCATGTCTGATCTTTGATCTCTTGCAGTTCCGAGGTCGATCCCCATCTTGGTCGGGCTAATCTATTGGGCATGGACGACTCCGGTCTCCTCTCATCATCGTGTCATCATCTCTTCGGTGATCTCAAGAATGAGGTGAGTAGATTGATCTTTGATCTTTGATCTGTCTAGTGTGTAGTTTGAACAGTCTAGTTTGATCTCTCTCTTCTTTCTAGTTTGACCTGCGCTCTCTGCAGGTGTACTCACCGAGTGCCGATGGCTTGGGAGGAATGGGCGGCCATCAGCCGGTACGTGTAGTTTGATCTTTGATCTTTGACCTCTGATCTCGTTGATCGCCATCGTAGTTCTTCCAGACGCACCACATCAACGTCAACCTTCAGATTCCAATCGTCTCCAACATGTTCAACTTTGGTCGCGGTGTCGGACAGTCACTGGTAAGAATGCTCGCCTTTTTTTTATTTTTCCTGGTTTTCGAGCGCCAAATTCAAATTTGAATTTCAGCCATCCGTTCATCATCTGACGTCGACGGCGTCGTCGTTGCCTTCAGTCCCCATTCCGATGGACTACTCGGTGAGTGGGCGGGGCAAAGGGAGGGGCGGAGTCTGGAGTGGGCGGAGCTTATTTCGAAATTGCAGAGTGATCTCGCGCAGTCGCAGTACATCGTCTCGCACAGTGACATGATGCCCTCTGTGAGCTACCAGCAGAATGTGAGAATTCTTTTATTCGGAGATAAAAGCAGAAAAAAACACTAATGAAAAGCATGCGAAAACCGAATTATTGCCGAGTGATTACGTCATATTGCATAGTGATGATGAAATTGGACATTTAATTTTGAAATTGTTGATAAGTCGATTGGTATAGGTCCTTGGCCTGTACGACAACAATAAACTGTTTTTTCAGGCATTTTTTGGGGCGTGACAATCACAGAGACAAACACACACACGGCGTCCTATAGGGGGTGGTCGAGAGATAGCGAGAGAAGCAGAGACAAGGCGAGAGAGCACGCGATAGTGAGAGAGTACTGCTGTGGTCTCGCCGCGAAATAGGATTTTTGGAACGTTGCCAAGACGCCGTGCACACAAACAAACAGACACACAGACATAAGGACATAAAGACGTAATGATTATATACTTTTAGAGGTTTTCTCTGAAATAAACATCTTTTTGCAGGTCGATCCATGCCTCGTGCTCAGTTCCAACCCCGATTACATGTCGAGCTACGATTTCCCCCTCATCAACCATCTCCATCCTGGAGGATACGAGACGAATGCATCCACACCGGTATGAAGTTACTTCGATTCATCTATCGTATTTTTTCAGACTTTTTGATTCGCTTCTGAATTTCGAATTTCCAGGGCGACAGCCATTCTTCCGTTCCCTCCGATGGAATGGATGGAGGAGTGTCGGGTGTGTTCGGAGACACTTCCGGCAAGGCCATCCCGCACGACCGGTGGTGAACGGCGCCACTCCACCCGCACTATCCACCACACCACTATTCTCACCACCCCTTTCCCTCCATCTCTCCTGTAACAGTGCTTTCAATGTCCACCCACTCAAGCTTTCTGATGATTTCCTTTAATTACAACTTCTATGATAGCTTCCTACTGCGTAGGACAGCATTTCCCTTCTTGTTCTAGTCGAGTTGTCATGCCGGTTAGACTTTGTTTTTTTGAACGTTGAGATTTGAAATTTCCATTTTCCCTTTGCCTCATACAGACAATTCCTGAAGCTTCAAACAGTTCAGGGATTCGAGTTTTATCCATTTTTTCCTGCTCTCCTTATCGATTTTATTCCACGTTTTCATACATCCCACGCCTACAGTATTCCACACTCATCACAGTAGTGCGTGCACCCCTTAGAATATCGTAGTGTAGTTATCGAGTCGACATTTCCCACCCTGCCTCCCACACCACACCACGCACGCCACTACCGTAATCTCATTAAACACCGGTGCTGCAGCAAAACTTGCTCCCTCTATGCTATTATATCGTTTACTGATACTTTAGTGCCTTTTCCCTATTGGTCACACTCCGTGGTGCGCCGAACTACCGTATCCCTGTTCATTCACGACGACTTCTTGCTCATTTGCCACACCACCTTCTTCCCGCCATTTCACTCGTTCAAAATACTCAGAAAAAGCAAAAAAAATAGAATTAACACCTTCCGTGAATTATCGTGCCATCTTCTGTAAATAGACATCCTAACTGTTATTGAATCTTTTCCACTTTCCCTTTTGATCTTTGATCTCTAAATACCTGGCTAGCATAACTCTGTTCAGATTGTATCTAGATTCCCCAAGATTCCCATAATATATTACTGTGAATAACACTGATCTAACGTATTGGATAAATCTTGTTTATAATACATCGAAGAAGTAACAAAAACTAAATAATTACATATTATTTGGGCGCATCATTCGCATACACCAAATTGAAGATCGTCGAACCGTACTCGACCTGAACGAAAATGTGTGGTCATTTTCTGTTTTGTTCAGGTCCTTTAATTTCTCTGAACGTGTACCTGGCACTCGCATGAAGTCACAGTGTCAATAGTCGTCTGCTCATATTTGAATGCTCCTGATGCATCGTACCTTCAACATTATTAACTATTATCCATCTGTACTCGAATTGACCTTTAAAGAGGCAGGGACACGAATATCTGCTAGATGAGTTCTCGATGTTAGATGATCGGAATTGTTAGTCCGATCACACCTCCGACATGTACTAAATTTTTTACTAGAAAAAATGCAAAATGATGTGCGTCGCTCGCTTAAGATAATTGCGCGATCTTTCGTGTCTATCCCCTTTAAGTTACTCACTTCTTCCTCAGTACATTGATGCTTCGAGTCACCGCATTGCATCGACCGAATCCTGAGATTATTGGATTAACTAATGTTTGAACATTCCAGTACCTTGCAGGCATGTGGTATCAGTCGAGCACAGCACTTCATTCAGATAATTCGGGAAGTAGTCTTCCGGAAGCTGTCTGGAATATGTTTCAATCCACTCCTTCTGGAGACTAAAGACATACCTCCACCCCCAACAGAGCGAACAGAGACCACAGAATCGAGTGTCCGTCGTCACTGGATTTCCTCGAGTGTAGTCACATGAGATTGTTTGAGTAGTGCCAATCACTGCTAAGATAAAAGATTAGCACAAGTATTTTCAGAGCAGAACAGAACATTTCGCTCAAAAAAGTGACATTTTTACAGGGAAATTAGCTACGGTGAAAATAACTAACGTCCGGGATCCTTCTCGATAATGCCATTCTGTCGCTTGCCTCGACCTCGCGTCGGAGTTTGTGGACACGCATCTGCCATTGACTACGATGTTTCAGAAGGCTCGTAGACCTGGAGTGATTGAGAAGATCTTACTCTGGGGACAGGACGGTGTGATTCCATTCAACGACGCTTCTAAGGAATCCTTCGTTGCCCATAAACTCGCGTTGGTGGCCGGATCCACTGGTCCTGAAACGAGAAGTTCTTCTTCAGAGTAATTAATCTTGCGTGCACGGATGATGCCAAAAGACAGTTACATCACTTTTTTCAAATGCGTTCAGTAAACAAACGTGGAATGAACTAGAAACCAAGGAACATTCTTGCCTGCGAGGAATCCATTGATCACGTGCAGTTTGCATGATCTGCATGAGACATCGGAACAGTCGTCAGCATCAGGGACGGAGGAGGCTATCGACGACTGAATTCGATTTGTTGTATTTATCTTACTTGAAAAATGCTCACCTGAATTCCATACCCTGCGGTAGGATCGATAGGGGAGTCGGGCATGGGAGGGGCAGACATGATCTAAGAGAAATCAAAGATCAAATTTCGAAGTTTCGTGAATTCCTTACCGATGGTCCGACGACATCGACGTCCTGTTGCTGCATCGTCGCGCCCGATTTCTGAAGTTTTATTCTTTAAATTTCCTTGCTTTTCACAACTTTCTAACCTAGAGCGCAGTGTTTCGCTGAAAAAAAAACTGACAGGACTCGGTGGAACCCCAGGCTGCTGCATCTTGTTGAACATCGTTTTCTTTTCGTTCGAGACGAGATTGGGGAAATTGTACAGGGCTTCGTCAATACTTGTTGCGTACCTATAATAGATTCCTTCACAGGGGAATCTATGTGATGAATTAAAACCTGCAAAAATTCAAAATTGTCTCACATCGTTGGATCGAACTGCATACAGTCTTGCTTCCCTTGGGAATTCGGACAGCTATCGCAGCTCTGTTGGAAGTTCTGTAAAAAATGCATAGAAAAATGCATTTTATGTTTCTAATCTGACGGAATACATGAATCTCAAAACACTTCTTATTAGTATTATCAAACCATGAATTACACAGCAGAATGAGTAATACGAGTGACCTCTCTATGATGTTCGTGTGAGGAAGAAGAGGAACTCGACGACTGCAAGAGGGTTAATCGAATAAGATATGTTAATAGTTATGAAATACTTACATCCTTGCCGCACCACTTCTTGCATGCAGGATACGTCCTTCCATCGACCGAAGACTGAGTGAGTATCGATAGAAGAGCAAGTAAAGGGTAGATCATGGCGAACTCTTCTGTCTTTTCTCAAGTGAGCGGGAGGAGGCGAGGAGAGTACTTGAATCCACAAACAGACTCTCACTCAATAGACGACGACTATTTCGAGAATTGCATTATCGACAACTTTTTAAAACAATTTATCATAAATAACAGTAAGAACTTGACGATAATGTTTTCAATAAGATCATTCGATTACCTGAAAAGAATGGTTAAGCCATAACATCGGTTATGAATTGTCTGTTGCAGAATTAGTGGTGGAAAGTAAGCAAACAAAAGCGATTTCTAGGTTCCGATGTGATCTCTCGAAGATGTTGAGATGAGTCAGCCAATCGTGAGAATGTGAGAGAATTTCTGAAACAACAATAAAAGCAGCTTATTGATTTGAAAGATAATCTCAGTAAAATTACCCCTAATTGACTCGTTGACTGATTTTCTTATAATAATCGACTTCAATTTGAAATCACGTCACATGAATAGCCACCAGTTCAAATAAGATTATCGATCACTATTTTGGACTCTATAATTCATAAGAAAAGTGATTTTGAGTGAAAAGTGAATGATTTAGACAATAGAAAATGAAAAAATAAATCAGCAAAAATAGTTTGCCTTGGAGAGGATTCGAACTTGCGCAAAAAGGGCAGCACTCGCAGAGCGTTACTCTACACCAAACGGCCATGTGGAAAGTGAGCATAAGAGTGCACTATGTGCTCGCGATTCGGGTGGGGGCAGATCACTGTGCTAAACCGTGTTTCAGAAAAAGTGACCTACCTCCTGCCACAGGTCGCTTAAGCAGAATTTGAAAACGTGAATCAACTCAACTTTTGATGCTGCTTCGAATGGTATATACCACATAGCCCAATTTCATAACAAGGTTATGCGGTTCCCCTGTAAGCATCTGGACGTCCATTCTAAAACACCAATTTAAACCTTTCATTCACAATTGTTTTGCTTTTTTAATGTGTCTAAATCTCAATCTGGTTCAGATAACACGCAGTTTCAGAATGACGCCCGTGATCTCCTCGTTGGCAACAGATTACATTACTTCTCCACTTAAATCGGTACTATTTCTTTGATTCCAATTATACAGGAAAAATTCGAAAACTGTGTTACTGCAGCAGCGAGATGCCCCGTGCACGCACACAAGAGCCAGCGTTATTCCGAGGAACAACCCTTCTCAACGCCACTGCAGTAGCGAGATGCCCCGTGCACGCACACAAGAGCCAGCGTTATTCCGAGGAACAACCCTTCTCAACGCCACTGCAGCAGCGAGATGCCCCGTGCACGCACACAAGAGCCAGCGTTATTCCGAGGAACAACCCTTCTCAACGCCACTGCAGTAGCGAGATGCCCCGTGCACGCACAC
>LS585879.1:2319687-2338554 GCA_900490775.1 Pristionchus maxplancki
GATCCTTCAAGCAAGCATGGCGGTCCAGGTGAGAGGTGTCTTGAAGAAAAGGATTACTGTGAAAAACTGGGTAGGATTTGAAAGCCGCTTGCTACATTAACTTACATCTGCACGAGACGAGTGCTCGTCTATCTCCAATTAGGCTCTTGGTCGAAGCAGTAGAGGCGATTGATGGGAGGGCGCGCGTGTCTTTATTGTAGCATCCATCGATATTACCTGTAATATGGTAAATAGAGAACCGTGTATAGGGGTGTCTTAACGATTAGTCAGGGGTATCGTACTATCATTGTTGAATACTGTAGTCAATTGGTACTGTACTCAAAAGGGAAGTACTCAAAAGGATACTGTAATCGAGAAATGATGTTGACAAATGAGACTGGAAAGGGATGCTGCAATCAACGGGTACTGTGGTCGATGAATATTGTGGTCTACGAGTACTGTATGTAGTCTGTAGTTAAAAAACGTAAACGTAAAATCGCTAGTCTTCATTAATCGCTGGGTGTTGTGTTTGAACGAAACTCTAGGTAACATACACTACTGCCCAAAAGTACTGTAGTTGATGATTACTGTATTCAAAAGTAAATGTTGTGGTAGAGTACTGTAACTATAGATTACATCGACCAAAGTTTGCTGCATGAAACGTTTGGATATAAAAGGAGGGTCAACCACTGTTGTCGAGATATCATACCGTAATCGCTGCTCGAGGTCCAGGCTCATCGATGGGCGTAATGGAGAGACGACTGCTCGCGATGGCGGAGGGGAGGGCGAGTGAAGGAAGGAGAGGGGAGAGAGAAGGAGGGGCTGCTCTCGATGGAGGAAAAGGGTAAGAATGAGAAGAGGAGGAGTGGAAAAGAGAAGATGAGGGGGAGTGCAGACAATTCAATTTATTTGCAGAGAATTCAATCAAATAAAGAGAAATTCATTTATCGAGAGTGTTATAAAAATCAAATGAAGTTATAGATAATAGTTGCACAACTCAGTCAGTAAACCATAACGATTTACCATTGTAAAGCTGATGGACACTTAGCGACTTTCCCTTGTTAGTAGCATTGCATGATGAGTATGATTAGAGTAGTTACCGTAATTAACAATAAAAAAGTTATTTCACGATCTTTGGCCAAACTCTTTCCAAAATATCGGCCGAAATCCATACCGAATATTTTCGGAATTTCATTGTTCTCGCCGAAATGAAAGAAGAATACCACCCCAGGTAAGGAAAACATGAAAAGTCATTAGTTTGTTCTTCGTGTGTTTTTGCCTATCAAAATACTAACGTATCCATTTAGGAGATAATTGCTGAAGACAGCTCTCCTCGAACATCGACGATGGGTTAACTATTATCGGAGATAACCTCCAATTCATACATGCTTGCGCATCCAATGAATCATACTTGTGGCAGGATGATAAATTGGTTCAATAATGAAATGATTCTCAGTACATGATGCAATTCAATGAACGAGTTTGCACGTTATTTATGAACATATTGAGTATCACTTTCACATAGACAATAACTTCTTCAATATTTCGTGTCTTCGCACTGTGGCGGTGACTGATACTGAGGGGGTGGTTGGGGCAAGTAGTGGATTTGAGGAGGAGGTTGATAGTTGACTGGGGGAGGCTGGTACTGGGGCGGAGCCTGCAGCACGACTATTGGGGCAGCTGCAGGAGCTGCAGCGGGCGCTGTCTGATGGACGTGGACGACGGTGTGGCAGTCTTCTCTCTCCTTGGAGAGAATGACCACCCACGCATGGATCAGACCTGTGAGGAACGCTCATTGAAAAAAGCCTGTTTTTTTCAGAAAAAACAGGGATCAGAGGGTTTCGTACCCGGGAAGTAGAGAAGGAAGGTGAGACACCAATTAATGCACATATCCGACCCGCATCCCATGTGAATGGCTACGGCGATTGGCTGGAATTAAGAGCTTCGTGTAAAATAGAAGGATGAGTCTATCACTTACCGGGCAGAAGATCGCTAGAAACAACAAGCAGCATTTCCCGCAACAATTCGTCATCTGTAAAATAGGAATTAACACTCACAAGTATCACGCTGTGAGAGAACTAGCAAGAGAGAGATGGTGATATCAATAAAAACCGAGAGCGAGGTTAAAGGTAACACGTTGAAGCTTATGCAAGGTATTGAACAGGGTGATTCAGTAAGTAAACAGAGTCAACGGATTTTGTTGAGAGACGAAAAGAAAAGACGCTTCGATTTGATTGGAATGGATTCTTCCGTTTTTATGCTTGCGCTGGTAAAAACAAAGATAAGAGAACCATAATAAAGGCAGATTAAATGCTAAAGAATGGATTAGTGAGTAAAGACAATAAAATGTTTGAAAAGGCGAGATCACTGTACACACAATGCTCGTATTTGTGGCAAAGATCGTATGATAACAAGCAAGCAAACGAGACGGTGGTAAAGGAAATGGTAAGATTCATACCCAAAAGAGATTTCTAAGCTGTATTGTGATCGGAAATGCCAAGAGTTTCGTATAATTTGAAGCTTCGGGAAAGCAAGCAAATAATTCCCATCACTTTTGCAAACACTGAAGAATGAATAACTCAATTATCTCTCCCACCTCATTTCCTCTTCTCATCCCTCCATTTCCTCTCCTTTCCAATGGCTCGCGTGGTCGATTCCACTTCCACTGCGCCCTACTCGAATCGTTCCCAGCATCTGTGTACGTTAGCCTTTGATCTCAGATCTTTACTACTCCAACGGTACTTCAGCCTCGTGCTCTAACACTTCGCTGAGGACTGCCCAGCCATGTGATCTCATGAGCAGTCGATCGAGAATCGAGTGAGTGATCAAAGATCAATCTTGACAATCAACGATTATCATCCAGGAGCACCTCTGGAGGCACGACTTCGCTCGAACGACGAGCCTGTCGAATCTGTCAATCTGAAACAGGCGAGATGGTCCGACCCTGTGGATGTGCCGGCACGGTGAGGAGTAGAGCTCATCGTCTCTTCATTTTACATGTTATCTCGCTTCCCTGACTGGTGAGAGAGTGTGTGAGACGAAGAGACGATTACCCGCATTTCGAACTCTAATTGACTGATTCACTGTGCTTTCCAAAGTGGGATTCAGACAATAGGATGGAGAATAAGCAGAACAGATGGGCAATCATCCATTTAATTCCAGATGGGCGACATCCACGACACGTGTCTCTCCAAGGTAATTATTAATTAAATATACATTTTTAATAAATAGTAAATAATAAATAAATAATTCTTAGTGGGTGGCAATGGCGAACAATCCGACGACGTGTGAAATCTGCAAGGAATCGTACGCGAAGAGTGGATCCGCCTATCGTCCCCTCAAGGAATGGAGTCGACCTGAGATCGATACTACGGTACGGATACAGTAGACATGATGAACTACAGTACCTTGAAGTGCTTTCACGGTATTCGTTGCAGGACCTGCTGTCGGTTGTGGTGCTCGGAGGAATGATCTACTCGGTCTACTACGTGGGATCCCTGTTCCAGGAGAGGTGAGGAATAGTTGGATTGGCTTCAACACCGACAGCACAAAGATCAAAGATCACTTCTCAGAATGTTCTTCGAACGTTTCCGTGCTGGCTACCAAATGCGCGCCGACGACATTGGACGACTCTGTAAATTATCCTTTTTTTAAAAGATTAAAACACTTTTTTCAGCCATCGCAATGATTTTCCTCTTCATGATCGTGTCAATGGTCTCCAAGTTCTTCAAGGTTATTAATTAATTGTAACTATTTATTATTTGTTTGCAAATTCAGGCGACAAAAGTGTACGTAAATCGTCAGAAGTGCATTCGTTTCGTGAACAAGGGTCACTAGAGATCGGAAGTCAGAGAGATCAAAGATCAAACTGATAAACGATAAACGATTAAACGATAAAGACAATTAACATAACCCTTGCTGGCTCGATCTTCAAATGTTATCTATTCAATACCTTCATTTTGATCTGTCTAATGCGTTTCCAATCTTTTTTCTTTCGTTCCCTGTGGCACCGATGCATTATTCAAAGATTTTTCACAGGGTAAATTAATTGAAGCTTTGCCAGAGGGTGCGCATTTGCAAGGCAAAGTAAAGACAACATAGTCATAGTTCAGTTGAAGAAAATCTGTGCTCGTATCTCTCTTCCGTCAAAAAATGTCCACTGAGTCGGCTCCTCCCATCTTCAAGACTTGTGGTTAGTTTGTATTTCGTAATGAAGTTATCTAGTCTTATTCAGGTATTTCGATCTCACTGAAGGGAGTCGATCAACCTGACAGCGTCCGAGTATTTCACCCATTTCCTCAAGTAAGTTTCAAAGAGTCTGAGCATCAAAATTTGATCGTTAATCTCTGCAGCATTCCCGTGACTTCGTGAAGCTACGTCGCGAGGGAAAAGGCTGTGATGTGACCATAGTCGCTAGTGGAAAGAGACTAAATGTTCATAAAGTGAGGCAACTTTGAAGCATGTTGAAGAAACGAACTTCTATCTTCCAGGAGCTTCTCATTGCTCGCATTCCCTACTTTCGCTCTCTTTTCGATGCGAACATGGTTGAGTGCAATTCGGGAGTGATCAATCTATCTTCAACGCTATGTGGTTCGTTCGTTATACGTTATGTGATACTTTTATTCGGTGGTGCTAATTTAATTTCAGAATTTGATCTGGATACAGTGGAAACTATCCTGGACTATGCCTACACTGGATATCTGACATTATCGATCAGTAACGTTCAAGACTTGTTGATGGGTGCAATATACTTTCAATTAGTGAGTTTACATTTTCAAACAGAGATTGAAATCATAAAATGCTCAGGAATCAATAGTAGACGAGTGCGCTCGATTCATGAGAAGGCGAATAAACATCGATAATGCCCTTCCCATTCTATTCTTCTGTCGAGCCATCAAATACAATAATATTTAAGACTTTGTCCTTCGATACATTGACGTAAGCTTATCAACTAGTGATACTGGTCATTGTTACAAAGCAATCTGTTTCAGAAGAATTTTGTACCCATTTCACTTACACGGGATTTCTTTGATTTGTCTATTGATGATCTTATTTCATTTCTACATAGAGATTCTCTCAATGTCGACAATGAGATACGAGTAACTCATTTTCATGTATTTCCGTTATGATGGGTAACATTCTAGGGTTTTGAAGCCATGTCTCGATGGGTTAGAAATCGTACGGAGAGAAAGCAACATGCATTGAGGTGTGCTAACATCTCAGTTCATCAATCACATTATTTTGCAGACTGCTCAATTCCCTTCGCTGTACACTTCTCTCCGAACAATTCATTGCCGACTGTGTAGAACAAACCGACTGGGTTGCGAATAATGAAGATTGCATGTCTCTTATCAAAAAAGCAAAAGTATAATTCTAAACTGTACGGATTAGAAAACCGTGAATTGTTTAGGATTATATTGTGCACAAGGAATCACGCGACTATTCTCTCAGAAACACTGAAAGAATATGCGATGAAGCACATCGTCTCATATTTGCGATCGGTAATTTTTTTCTTATCGGTTTATTTAAATCTATCCCGTTCAGGCCGGAATTCAATACAGATTTATGACCCGATAACAAACGAATGGAGCAGTGAGATATTCATACACGTTTTTGATGATCGCATCGAGTACACTCAAATTTACATTTCATTTCAGCGCGCGTAAGTGAGAATAAGTCTGACGAAGCCGGATGCACGGCTGCGGTTGTTGATCAAAAGGTTCCTCGAAAATATATTTGGAATCCTTATATTTAAAGCTCATTCTTGCAGATTTACGTTCTCTTTGGTTTGAATTTCGTATCTCACAACAGCACTTACTTTGACACTATCACCAACGAGTGGCATACGGTAGGAAGGAATGTAGCATATAATACTGTACCTTATATCCTCAGATACCGAATAGAACTACAAACAGAGTACAAGCAATCAGTGGTGTAATTAATGGTAAAATGTGAGTTCTTATAGTTTTAATTGTGATCGTAGATAACTGTGTTCATTTGTAGATACATAACGGGGGGTAAAAATCTTGATAATCAAGGAAATGTCTCCTTGGAATCGCACGATCCTTCATCACAAGGTATTTCTTAGTTTCGAATAGTCTCCAGCTATCTCTGATCATATTCTAAGAATGGACAACGTTGGCCCCGATGACGAAAATGCGTGTAGCTGCGGCATCTTGTGTTCATAATCAAAAGTTGTACGGTACGAAATATTTATTATTTTGAAAACTGTGAAATATATAACATACAGTAGCGCCGGAAAGTCAGTGGACACTTTTTCAATCTGCCGTAACTTTTGATCCAGTGAAGGAATCAAGCTGAAATTTTGATATGATATAGGAAATGTATTAGAGAATACGATGCTTATAAAATGGTATCCGGAAAAAATCGATATTATTGCATAGTGATGACGCAACCAAGGTACACTTTTTCAAAAATTCATAATTCTTTGGTAGAATTTTTCGTTCCCTCCAAACTTTCTGTGCATGGAGGTACGGTCCAGGTCTACCCAAGAAAAAAATTTGGAGCTGCTAGAACTTGCTGCAGGGGCTGCAGGGTTGCTGCAAGTTCTGAGTCGATATTTCATAACTCAGCTTATAGACGTGCTAGAGCTCCGTTTTAGTCTCAAAATGATTCTTACAATGAGTATTGATGATCCTGAGAATATGGTAAAGATTGCTCATCATTTGGATTTGGGATACCAAAAAGTCACTTTTCACATGACCCGATTTTGACAGTGTGCCATTTCAAGGGTGATTTTTGTAAAATCGTAATTTCTACGTAGGAACGTTGCCCTACCATGTGAGAGCCATGCCTCAAATTTTTAGAGCATTTGCTTCACTCTCCATCTTGTGGTGATCGCTTTTCGGAAGGACATTTGGATCGAAAATGCTCGCCCCGCCCACTATCGATTTTTTCAAAAGCCTTCAATCGGGCTCATACTTTGCCAATAAGTTGTTAGTACCTCCCTAATTACCTCCTCCAAGTTTGAGACCAGTAGCTTTACAATAAGGAAAAATATGCCTATAAAAGTATGCTCGATAGTGGGCGGGGCGAGCATTTTCGAACCAAATGTCCCTCCGAAAATCGATCACCACAAGATGGAGAGTAAAGCAAATGCTCTAAAAATTTGAGGCATGGCTCACACATGGTAGGGCAACGTTCCTACGCAGAAATTACGATTTTACAAAAATCACCCTTTGAATGGCACACTGTCAAAATCGGATCATGAGAAAAAGTGACTTTTTGGTTTCCCAAATCCAAATGATGAGCAATCTTTGCCATATTCTCAGGATCATCAATACTAATTGCAAGAATCATTTTGAGATTTAGAACGGAGCTCTAGCACGTCTATAAGCTGAGTTATGAAATATCGACTCAGAACTTGCAGCAACCCTGCAGCCCCTGCAGCAAGTTCTAGCAGCTCCAAATTTTTTTCTTGGGTAGACCTGGTACGTACCTCCATGCAGAAAGTTTGGAGGGAACGAAAAATTCTACCAAAGAATTATGAATTTTTGAAAAAGTGTACCTTGGTTGCGTCATCACTATGCAATAATATCGATTTTTTCCGGATTCCATTTTATAAGCATCGTATTCTCCAATACATTTCTATATCATATCAAAATTTCAGCTTGATTCCTTCACTGGATCAAAAGTTACAGCAGATTGAAAAAGTGTCCACTGACTTTCCGGCGCTACTGTATATGCACGAACAACATTCATAATTTCAGTATTCGGTGGTTTCAGATCTCCAGATAATATGAGAGACGGTGAGTGTTATGATCCAGAAACGAATAGGTAAGAGCTCGCACATCTGAATAGCAGGAATAACTCCAAAATTTTAGTTGGACTGACATTCCTCCAATGAAGTATGGAAGGTGCTTCTTCTCAGTCGCAGTATTCAATGGACATATTTATGTAGTGGGAGGGTTCGCGAAGGATTATGTGCAATATAAAATACATAACTTTTAGTCTCGATGTAAATATTCTGAATGAAGTCGAACGATATGATCCAGTCACTGAATCATGGACCTCTCTCAAGAGTTTGGATGGAGGAAGGTACTTGCGAGTTTCAGACACTCATCTTTCTTTCCAACTTTTGTAAATCTCATGAACTCAAAGAATATGGAGAAGTGGATAGCTTCAAACTAAATTCAAACTGTTCAGAGCTGTAGCAACTCTTGTTGTCTCGTGCGGAAAGTTGTTCGCAATTGGAGGATTCACAGAAATAGAACGAGTTGCGGTAGGCAACGGTAGGCAACTGGAAAACTACACGACATCGGTATTGATGTATCATCCTGAATCCGATTCCTGGGAGGAAAGAAGAGCTATGGAGTCAGTTATTTGTGGTATTTTACAGTATCTTTATTTATGGAGGTTCAATAAGTTTTCTATTAAGTTTAATTTTCCGACCATAATCGTCATTTCAGCGAGTGGTCCTTCGAAATCGGCACCCTTCCCATTCCTGTTTCATTCTCATCGCCCGTATCGAACCTCGAGGTATGAGGTTCAATGTTCTGAACTGAACGAATCAATGAAATTAATTGATGACTTGTAAAAAAAGAGATAATTTTTTAGGGAAATTTCACTCATTTCCTACTGGAATCAGAAGTTGAAAGAGCAATCGAAGAATGTGAATTTATGCATCCGACAAAAGGTTAGAAATTTATGACTGAGATTTTTTTTGAGTTATCGTTATTGAACATTACGTGAATACGACATTCAATATTCAAATTTCAGTTCAGCATGATTTAATTCCTCGATCAATCATGGGGAATAATGAGATCTGCCAGGCGAATGCTAAGACGGGAAAGACTACTGCTTATGTCATCTCGACTCTCCATCAATTGATTCCAATCAATGGAGAAGTATCACTTCTAGTCCTTTGTCCAACTCGAGAAATTGCTGCTTCTATCGGGAAGAAATATGAAATATTCTCCAAGTATTTACCTAATATCAAGGTTCGTCAAGGTATTTGCGTATATTTGCGAAATCCATGTCATCTTCAGATAAAAGTCTTCAGTGAAGACAGTGCAAACAAGAAGAAACGAAAGGAAAACCATGGCCAAAACAAGAATGTTCCTCACATTGTTGTTGGAACACCAGTCCTTATTCATTCTCAAGTCAAGTCCGGAGCCATAAAATTCGATCGAATCACGCATCTCGTAATCGACAATTGTGATCGAATCATTGGCGATTTTAGTGAGTTTATCGAGTTTATCAAGCCAATTCAAAGTGTAAAAAAATAATAAATTTCAGAGCAACGAAGCCATGTGAACGGTATTGTCAAATCGACTCCTCAGCAGAAACAAATTATGATGTTCTCGTCAGTTCACCACGAGAATATTCGACTTTCTTGTGATAGGTTCACTCGAAATGGCTCTTTTGACTGAATCTCACCCCCGCGATGTCTTGTCTTTATTGTGTTTAAGCAAATAGGTTTAAAAACAGTAGATTTTTTGGAATAGCCTTGGGCGATTGAATACCACTAGTAATTAATATTGAGTGCAACATATTCGTTTCGATCGATAAAGTTTCACAAATGTAAATTGAATTGATCGCATTGAAAACCACTGTATTTCTCATCTCACCTTTGCTTGATTCTAAGAAGAATAAAAACGCTGACTAATCTCGATCACTCTATGCACAATCCTTTTGTTTGCAATGACACGCCCGAGTACCGATCCGAAAGTCGTACGATAACGAGCGAGAAACGGAGAGAGATTACACCCATCGGAATCGAGAACCCGCGCGAGGAGTGACTATGTCATCACTATAGAAAGAAGCTTACAGGATCAATAGGATAAAGTCCACTTGAGTTACCATAATTAAACGGTCAGAAAAGTTAATTTTATCATACAAGCTCAGTAATACTGAGGAGGAGGGGCGTTGCCCTTCTGTCCTGGTTGCTGTGGCTGCTGTGCAGGATATCCCTGCTGTCCATGGGGTTGTTGGGGCGGGTACTGATTCGGCTGGTAGTATTGGGGTTGGTACTGCGCCTGCATGATGCGGCATTATGTATGAGATGATTCATTGCATAATGATATTGCGTACCTGCATGTATGGTGGTTGCACTCCTCCGACGGGGTAGTTGGAAGGCGCAGCTTGATGGTACTGCACTTCGGGTTGTTGGTAAGGGGAGGGGCCGGCTACTTGGATTTGAACTGGAGCGGGGTTCTGCAAGGGAGATTCATGAACAACTCTGACATTTGCCGTGGGGATGACTCTCTTCATTTCGCGTGCTCTCTCACCGGTCAGAGAGGCGATAGAGCGAGCATAATGAAGAGAGTCATTCAATCCATCCCTCGTCGTGGACGCCTTCTGCTCACCGTGTAATGGACGTTCGTCACGACGGCAGGCGCAGCAGCTGCAGCTGCAGCCGGTTGCTGCACGACGATGACGTCGTGATGATGGTGATGGTCGTGAGGATCCTTCGTGAGAATGACTACCCAGGCATGGATCACTCCTGTAATCGACTATCAGTTGACTGTCTCACATTCATCCATTGATTCTCCGTACCTGGAATCCACAGCAGGAAAGTGAGAAGCCAATTGATGCACATGTCGGCACCGCATCCCATGTGACACGCCACCGCGATGGGCTGAGAACGGATTATTCGTCTTTATTATCATAATTGAATGACCTTACCGGACAGAAGAAGGCGAAAATGACCAAGCACACCTTGCATCCCGGAGAAGTCATCTCAAAGAATTCAGAATCAACGACGAATATCGAAATAATAGGAAAATTGAAATGAAGTCGATGTTGGAAACGCAAGCAGGGAAGAAATAATCCGAAGGGAGAATACGAAGGAAGAAAAGAGGTTCTTATCAGAGAAAAGCGGATCTTATACGAGATTCTCGCAAACAGTCAGAGATATTTCGAAATTATCACTTCCGGTGCGGTTGAGTGCATGAGAAGGCCATTGAAATGGGTTTAGTTCATGATGAAGAAGGATGGGGTGTGTTATTGGAAAAAGCACTGATTATGGAGCCTGATGATTCGATTACTATTGATTATGAAGTGATAACGGATCGAGAGAGTGTTTAGTCTAGGGATGGCTTCGCAAGAAATGACTCTCTTCATTTCGCGCTCTCTCTCACCGGTCAGAGATGCGAAAGAGCGTGCAGAATGAAGAGAGTCATTTCTTGCCAAGCCAACCCTAGTTTAGTCTCGCCTTTAGTGAGTGAATCCTAAGAATGAAGTGAAGAGTTGATAGGGAACTACGAAAACTATTGATCTCTTCAAAATTTTGTGAAATATTAATATGAAGGGACAGATTTCAGTAATATTTGCAGCTTCATCTCCCATTGCGAATATTCACCACATCGACTAATCGGAGATGTAAAGATGAGCTCTCATGCAAATTTGATTTGGAAGAGTCGTTCTATTCTTCTCTCAGTCTCATCTCTCATTCCTTCCTCCACCGTTTGTGTTCTTCCTTGGTTCGCTATTGGTATCGGAATAAACGCACCTTCTCCATGCCCCTTCCTCTCTCGTAATTCCGCGAGAGGCAGATATGCCAGCGGGTACGGGATCCCGCACTCTCTGCGTGATTTGAATTGCTCTTCCGTTCTCCTCCCTTTTCTGAACTCGTGATCTAGGAGCCTCTCTCATTTTGACGCACTCTCTCCCTTCATGACCTGAGCCGATCGTGGGGAGAGAGTTCAAATCCCACACCAATCTCGCAGAGAGTGCGGGATTTGAACTCTCTCTCAGATCCCATACCCACTGGCATAACTGCGTGTCTCTTTCATTCATTCATTCATTCATTCATTGACTCTTGCTGTATTAAGAGAGAAAGGTTAGGGGAAGGGAAGAGGGTGCGGTACTCCCGAAACCGAATCTCCTCCTTTTCCTCCTTTCGCTTTTGTGAAATCACCTTCTACCTGCGCCAACTGATTTCGTTGTCACCTTTTCTCACGAAGTTGATCTTTGATCTTCAGATGCCTCGCGCGAAGCAGAGTCTTCATTTCGAGGAGCAGCTCGAGGAGATACTGGAGGAACACGATGAACCTCTGTCAGTTTTTTCCCGTTGTTTAGATTTTCATTGTGTGATTCTGATATTTTACTCGAAAAAAACATATTCTCTCTGGTGTTGAGTAAAGATTAGGGTTCTCTTATTGGAAAAAACATCGGTATTGGAAAATCCGAAAATCATATCAGTGACTGGGTTTACATTAGTGGTACCCACAGTAGAGTATTCCGAACGATGTCAACTCTTCATTGCAGGACGTGGGGAGAAGGCGAATACGAGGTGAAGAGATACGTCAAGATCCTCGTCGTTATGCGTTTGTTCTATTAGATATCTACTATCTATTTAGTTGTGTAATGACAGTGGGAAGTACGAACATTCATTAGATGCTGAATCCTCCTTCGAACAGATCTGGTGCTCGTAGTCATCGAATGGGAGGGATGGTGGCAGCACACTCCAGAGAGACTCGAAAACATCGACGTTAGTTTACACCCTTTGAAGTCCTAATTTGCAGCGTTTATGGAAGTTTAATGAGACAAATTATCAAGATTATCATTACTAAATTGCAGAAGGACAGCGTCGAGTTCCGCGATTTCCTCAAGAAGGAGTACAGGAATTTCCCACGGAAGTTCACGAGAAGAGTGAGGGAGACGATCAAGAGAATTCTCGATATCGACGTCAAGCGATTGTGAAGAGACTGCAGTACATTCGAATTGTTTCCCTTTGTTTGTTGATCTGAACGATAAAGTGTACATGTGTCTAAACATTCTTCAGACGTTGCGTTATTTCTTCAATTTGATTCGATCTAAGACCGGGCAGTGGCAGTGGTCATTCCAAGTTTGCAATGGGGCATCGTTTCAGTCGGTGTCAATCACGAATTGTTTGAGAAATTGAAAATACGTTTATGGCTAAGAGGGAAGTTGAGTGACATTCGCAGTGATCACAGTTTGCAGTTGTTGTACTTTGCAGCGTCTTCCATCTGATTGCAATAGACTTTGACCCTCTTAGGAGTCGAGCACTGGCCACGGTTCAGATTGGCCTTGATACGATCACAGACTGAAATAGGAGTACGGTAGATCAACCACTCAGTCAGCAATGATCAGTTTGACCTACCAGAGGGAGTGACTGCCTGGTTGAGCACTGGAAGTTCAGTTTGAGCCATCGAAGAAGAGACGAGGAAGAGAAGGGAGAAGAGGAAGAAGAGAGGATTCATGGCTCAATGTGAGTCAAGTGCTATTCTGGCTTCTTTTATACCGGAAAATGATTGCAATTTCAAGCTGGAATCGATTATTTCAAAGAAAAAGACGATGAATAATCCAAGCTGGCGTCATTAGAATGATAACTGGTATGAATGAACAGGGATATCCTTACAATGTGAATGGCTGTTTGTTATTGTTATTGATCTCTTCGTGATCTCTTGGTTGCTATCATTCCGTTCAAATAAATATTACTTGGATATTCAAATGTGTCTCTTTTTGTTATTCTTCACATTGCCCCTCCCTCTTCCCCATTCTCTTCCACTTACTCTTTCCCCTCTCGCCCGCTCAGTGCGGTCAACTCGGCAATGGTGTCGCCCTCGAAACTGCGGTACGTTTCCATCCTCAATCTACCGTAGCCCCATGATCCTCCAAAGGCAACCGTAGTCTACCGTCCTCTCTTTCCAGTCGCAGTACCCGTACATCCAAGCCGGTTGCACGCATCTCAATCAATGACATCGTAGTCAAGAAACCCGCGACGAAGCGAAAGACCATCGTGGACGCTGCTAAGGTACGGTAGGAAGGACTGAGATACTGTGATAGATTACTGTCGGTTACGGTAGATTATTGTAGGAGGGAGCACGTTCTACACTAATCGGCTATTGTAGATAAATTTCAGACCACCACCACTTCCGCCCCTCCAAGGAAGACCACCGTAGGAGGAACGAAGTCGACGACTGCGAAGGTAAAGAGGATACGGTAATCGAGTTGGGTCAGATACTTGATTACTGTATTCCCAGGTTGTTCCGTCCAGAAAGACGAATGCTTCCATTCGAGTGGTCGAGAAGGCTGAAGAAGAGAAGACTGAGAAGGAAGTGAAGGTGAGGAGATCTCCGAATCGAAATTGATCTTTGATCTTTGAGGGCGTGCCCAGCAACACGGCTCGACGTGCGACTCGAACAGTGAAGGAAGATGAGAAGGAGGAGGACGACAAGAAGGTAAGGGATCAAGATTCACTAAAACGTAGCCTTCTGAAAGAGGAATGAACGTAAACCTATCCATTCGCTTAGTTGATCTTTTTATTTTTTAGGTCGCAGTGCCTAACAACACCGCCCGTCGCGCCACTCGGACGGCCAAAGACGAAGAGAAGAGGGAGGAAGAGAAGAAGGCTAATGTGCTGGACCAGATTCATCAATAAATCTCATCTTTGATCTTTGAGGCTGCCCTCAGCTCCATCGTTCGTCGTGCGACGGGACCGATCAGAGTGGATCCAGAAGAGAAGAAGAAGACGACGACGACGACTGGTGCAGGAGACGTCAACGAAGAGGAGAGCTACAAGGTGATCCTTTTTATGGCTACGCCACAGATTCTTTTGAATGGTATCGTTTGACTTTTAGGCGCTGGTGAATCTCGGCCAGCTTCGGACGATCTGCTAGGAGAATTTCGTCTATCCAGACCGAAGAATGGTCGAAATACTCATAGACAAGAAAAACATCGTTAGTTCATGCGTATTCTGGCTCGATCCTTTCCGATCCTCAGAGTAGATGTATCACCATGATCGTTTGGGAAAAACGATATTTTATGAAGAAATCATTTCTTCAGAATCTGCTTGGCTAGAGAAACGACGATGCAACAAGAATGAAACTGAATGAAAGCTCAGAGAAAGATAAAAATGTATTATCTTGAACAAAGAATACACTGATATTCGAAATGAGCTGGTATCGCTGATTCCTTTGTTCCATTTGAATCGATAATTCACAATCAATATGTTGTATTGACTATCTACTCATATCGATGTTCAAATCTTGCCTGGAAAGAATCTAGGGTGGCTCACACATATTCCCTTATTAGAAAAATTACAAAATAATGAATACGGTAAAATGGCTGGAGTTATTCTTTTTCTCGCATTCAATATTATTTGGATTCCAATGAATTATTTGAATTCTTTTTGTTATCTTACCATGCTGCTCTATTCATCCACTGCCCATTCACCATCGTTTCTCACTAATTTACTTCTGGACTGATTTCTGTTATTCTGACGATTGTTTCGGGTGTCTCGCGGGACGGGGCGCTCGCGGGGAGTAGTCAAATCGAGCTCGATATATCTGATGTTTTGAATGGTTTATTTCGACTTATCGGTTGTTCCTCAAACCTGGCTTCAATATCCCGTCTCAGCTCTGCAGAAAGGTCTTTATATGCTTCGTCCTTCATCACCTTTCGGAGTCTTTCAGCTGTCGCTCGATCCAATATAATCTGAAAAGTTCACCAAGTCTGCAGCGATCTAAAAATATTTTTCACGTTTTGAGTGAAAATCAGTCCGTAATGGTCGGCGATCGTGAGCAGTTCCATATCAGATTGATTGTGCTTTGAGGTTTCGGCAAGAAACATTTCGCACTTCAGAGTTAGCTGGAAGGCGAAACTGTGTTTACAAGGGAAAGGGTCGAATCTTATCATCTATCGATCATTGCGATAAAAATTAGTGATCGACTAACTGAACTATCTACATATTTACCGAGGGCATGATGAATATATCGGCAATTTTGATGAGATAGTGTACATTCTTGTGGTTAATTGGCTTAGATGTGGGATATATTACATCGAGCATCTCTTGAAATTGTTCGGCTGTACAATCCTGAAGAAAAATATAGATGTATGTACATAGATCTAGGTATGTAGTTATTTTCAGCGCATCGAGATTCATTAGGCTCGTTTGTTTTACCATGAGGCCTAAGTTTTTGTTGATTGTTGTGTGGGCTGCCAAAAGTATGTAGCTCATAAAAAGTGAATCTATCACGAATCATCATCTCAAGTAACATGCTGTCAATAAGCCAGTAAGGTTACTTTATGAGTGTACTGTGACATTGATTCACGTAAGTCTTTTGGATTGTCTTCTTCAATGGTCAACAGCAATCAACGGTTACGGTAATTCGTCAAAAACGGGACAGAAGCTCACATCATTTGATTTCTCGATAATCTGAGCATGTATGTATACCAATATAGTTTTCAGCAAACACATTGCTTGATAACTCGACTGTCTGCATTATTATGTAATATCGTCTAAAAATCGCTATATTTTGTCAGTGTATCTGCTGTTGAGGGGGTCTCGAACGACATCACAATGATATAGTGTTTTGTTTACAAAATATCCAGCTTCTTGAAATGGCTCAGCTTTACCAACCTTTATTGGGTAAACTCCTTCGATGGACTCTTTCATCTGCGATTCGAAATATACTGGGAAGAATTCCGACCAGGCAGAGATATAAGACACATTTACTTTGAACGTCTGAAAAATATATACAATGATATCACTCTTGTAAAACTTACCGTATCATCCACTTTTACATTAACAAATTTGTCGCTATTTGCGAAAGTTATGGTATCCTCGCATGTGGCTCGAACAAATTTCATGTCAGCCGTCACAGTTGCAGTCGCAGTAGAGGCACGAAATAAATCATTGTTGATCATCTGATATGTTTTGCATTCATAAATGACACGACATCATTTTTCTTTACCTCTGAGTATCCTTCAAGAAGAACAGGCGAAGACAAAGTGGGCGCTCCTCCGCCTTTCAGCTTCACAAATTGAATATCTTGGAAACTCGATTGCGCCTGGAAATACATAGCCTTAATATCAATCAAGTGTAATTTAAATATAAAGTCAAATGAAGACCTATATTATATTTTGTCGTATCTTATTGAACTCGATCAATTTCGCAAAATCTTTCAGCTATTGAATCAAGTTGACCAAGTTGATTCGGGGAGGCTGAAAGATTGGTCAACATACCAATCTTTCAGCATCCCCTAATCTTGGTCCTCGAGGTCCTTGTGGTTCTTGAATGAACTTGATGAGAGATGATATAGTGGCGTTGTGTGAAGTCTTGGATTCGAATTTGAACCACCTGCAATTCAATCTGCTAAGTCAGAAATACGAACCTACTCGTACATGTATAATTGTTTTGTTCCATTGTTATCAGTCATCGGACCAGCATACATTGACACTTCCACTCCGCACATCTGATTTATGTGTTCAAATTTTTTTAAGTTGAGAGTATCTATCCTGTGTAAAGAAATAGTTCCAGGAATTAAAGGGGGACAGGCACGAAGCGAGAGAGAGTCATCTTAGCCAGAGGGTATATTGGGCGCGCTCTCACCTTTTCGCACGCTCGTTGCCTGCTCCGCAGGGTCATTTGGCACACAGCCAATTGATCATAACTCGGTTTGAACTCAAAGTGATAGTCTGGGAGTTTCGAAAGTGTGATCGGGTAACGAGCACCCATCATCTCACGTCGAGAGCTCTGTTAGCCAGATATTCGTGCCTATCCCCCTTTAAAGAAGGAGGGATGCGAAACGGCAACTATGCCAGAGGGTATATCCGCGCTCTCTTCATTTCGCACGCTCTCTCGCCCGTTGCCTGGGATCAGGGTGATTTGGCACGCAGCCAACTCGTTCTAACTTGATTCAGAAACGAGATATAAACATGGGGTTTTCAGAATTCAGATATGGTTGGAGATGTCTACAAGACTGCGTTTCCAGTATACGCCTTCAAACTTTGATATTTCTCCTTCTTTAAGTTTCAAATTAGAGGGAATGGGGCAAAGGGAAGCGAGTAGGATCCTATCGATAGAGGAGTGAACACTGACCATCAGCTGCTCTCGCCTCTCACTCTCTTCTCTCTCATCGCATACAGTACTTTGTCAATCACATCGCAATTCAATCGTACTTGAAAAAATAATTACTGTCCGTGGGATTACTTCTTTAACTTCAGTGTGATGTGTATTAGCAGGTCGAAAGTCGTTCAATTGAAAGGTTTCTCTTGCGACGTCTGCTTTCTGGGGTGAGCGTTTCTGAACAGTCAAACTAAAATTAATTGTTTTTCCTAGACTCACTTCTTTGAGGTTTTCATTTTCTCTGGCTAAATCTTCATTCTTCTGACTGAGTTGACGTAACTGTTCACGTAATCTGGAATATTATTACTGTATGGCTGTATCAACAACATAAATAATAATAATAATAATAATATAACACTAAATAATCGAAACGACTCACTTTTCCAATTCATCGTTCTCGGTTGTCGACATGTTTACGAGTGAATCGAAAGAAAAGGGAGGTGAACAAGGGAGGGATAGAGAGATGGAGAAAGAAAGAGAGGAGAGGAAAGGGAAAACACCCCTCTCCCCCAGAGAACTATCGGCCAATTTCGCAACTCACATGTCGCGGTTTATATCCAAAGTGCGAAACAATGAAACAATTGCATGAAATCAATAGTCTCGGTAAATCCCCAGGAAAACGTATTTTGCAGTACATTTTATCACAGTCCTAGCAGCGATCGATATGAAAATCATGCATACATGTTACGTAAAAGAAGCTTCTAAAAGAAAGACAGCGAATTACTTGGATATTGGAAATCATTTTCTACTCGAATCTCCTAGAAACGTGACCATATGTGAACCCTCGCTGAATGAGAGACTCTCGAGACGCGATTTCTCCTGAAATACAGTATTAGTAAACGGAAGTATTGTTATTTAAAGAAGGACTACACCCAATATTTTCGACCAGAAAGTGATGATGTAGTTCGATCGGATTCTAAAAGAAAATAAGAATCCCAAAATTTGAAAGTTCTAGCTTAATTTTAAAGCGAGTTATAAACAATCAAAGGTTTGCTTACTTACAGTAACCCGACGTTTGCGCACAGGGCAGTCGTGGCGGGACCCAATAAAAT
>LS585879.1:2339403-2364428 GCA_900490775.1 Pristionchus maxplancki
CAATTTTATTGGGTCCCACCACGACTGCCCTGTGCGCAAACGTCGGGTTACTGTAAGTAAGCAAACCTTTGATTGTTTATAACTCGCTTTAAAATTAAGCTAGAACTTTCAAATTTTGGGATTCTTATTTTCTTTTAGAATCCGATCGAACTACATCATCACTTTCTGGTCGAAAATATTGGGTGTAGTCCTTCTTTAATATCCCGACCTCGGTGAGTTTCCTCGTCAAATATCGTGCTCGATCTCGCAGTTGCATGTACATTTCGTGCTCTTCTTCTGAAATATGTGATTTTGAACTTTTCGATGGCTGTTCATCATCATTTTCCATTGACCCTCTCACCATACGGCTTCACCAACGAGAGATCTCTTCTGGCAGCTCCATTCACTGCCCTCGCCTCTTTCACGAGATGAGCGAGAGCTTCAAGATCCACTTCCGCCTAGGAATAACAATAAGAATAATAAAATAACAACAAAAACAAAACAAAACATACCTGGTTCACAGTGGATCTCCAGGTGCGCACATCATCAGCCAGTCGTCGATTCGCCTGGGTACGGTAGGATACGGTATTCGAATCGATGATTGATTCTAACCTCGAAATCAGTGTGCTCCTTCCACGATCGCATCGTTTTGTAGGCGTGATTCAATCGAGAAGATTCCTTTTTGAACTGAAACGAAAATGTTTTCGAATTGTTCTGATTGTGAGTTAGAAACGTTATCAACTTTCTACAAACCTCAGCCAGCAGTGATTTCAGCTCATTCCTCTGCAATTCCAACTCCCTCCTCTCCTGTTGCAATCGAACGACGTCCAGGGATGATTCTTCCGTCTGGAATTGTGTGTATTTTGATTTACTATTCCATATTAGCCACTAACCTTTTTCTTGCTCTTCTTCTTTCCTTTCTTCTCCGCTTCTTCTCTTCTCTTTTCCGCTTCTTCCATCTTCTTCTCAACCTCAGCAATGTGTTCACGGAGAGTCACCTTCTCGAATTGAAGTTTCTGAATTAAATCTAATTGTAAAGTTCATCACCGACTTGCATCTTTCTTTCTTATCCTTACATGAACTTCCTCCGTCAACCGTCCGATTCTCTCTTCGATCTGCACGTTTTCACTGAAATATTCGACTGTTTTTGAACAGATTCGAACAGAATGAAGAGAGGAATTCTTGCTGACTAACCGATGCAATCGATCAGCCTCAGTCTCAATCTGGTTGCTCTCTCGATCGATCACTGCTGCCGCTTCTCGTTCCCGATCGCGAACTAACTGTATATTGAAGGATTGCGACTACAGTAATCCCTTAATCATGGCTAATTGAAGAACAGCTCACCGAAGCCCTCCTCTTCGAGTCTTCATTTCTGCCATCGATTGATGATTTCCGCTTCTTCTTCGGCCCTTTGTCGTCAGTCGGCGATTCACTCTTGCTCCTTCTGAAAAATTATTGATTCTCCAGTGACTCAAGCAAGAATCAATTTCTTACCCTTTCCTCTTCACAATCCGTTCTTCATCCTCCTCTTTCTCATCCGGTTCTTCTTCCGTTCCAGAGAATATTCCATCGGGATAGACTGATTCATCACCGAGGACAGTGCTCGATTCCTCCTCTTCTTCTTTGATTGCCTAAAGAGAAGCAAAGGTCTGTTAAGGAGTACGACAATGAGTTCCTATCAGGAAGGTCACATATAGTGCGAATCAACGCACATCCAACTGTTTCCTCAGTCTCTCGACTTTGTTCTCAGCATCAGCAGTTTTCGCCCGCTCGAGTTCGATTCTGAGTGATTTAGTAGGTGAGATTAGAGGAACAAAATAGCTCACTTTCTAGTCATTTTCAATCTCTCAGTCATTTCTCCATTCTCTCCTTTCTTCCTCTTCTTCGCTTGTCCCTTCACAATCGTCTCGTATGTTGTATACATCGTCGGCGCTCTGATAAACGAAAAATTAAGTTTGCAATCATGAGTTCCGATGAGCAAATATGTATTATAGATCGTGAAAGCACCCATATTGCTCTATTGTAAAAAAATTGAGATGAATGCATACGGTTCGAGTTTGAGAATCTCGATCTTCGTTTCGTATCTCCTCTGCTTTGCTTCTTCCACTTTCTCGTTTGCCTTCGAGTTGGCGAGTGTCGTCTCGAGTGAGGAGAGCTGGGATAAAATATCACAATCTCTTCGCTACTAATAAGTTGGTATTCCTGCACTTTCCCAGGAGAGGTGAGTGGAAATGAAATGAGTTTCAATGGTTTCCTAAGTAAAATGCATTTTCGCAGGGTTGGTGGTAGGGGATGGAGGATTGTTTTTATTTGCGGTATTGGTCTGGGAAAGTGCAGAAAGGGCCAATAAGTGTATCTCACCTCATCCTGCAGCTGCACCCATTTCTCCTCTGCTTCATTCACATTCTTCTTCAGTTCCGAGTGCATTCTCTTCGTCGTCTCCAACAATTCGCGCAGCTCCGATTCAGTCGTCTTCACGATCGTCGAGTTCTGGTATTAGAGGAGGAAATTACAATGGTAAAGAGGAAAAACACTTGTCTCTCCATCATCTCTTCTGATTTCTTCGCATTCTTCAGATTGGATTCAAGTTGTTGAGACAGTGCCCGGTCTTTCGCCTGCAATTACTAATTGCACGATCACTTAGGACGAAGAGCTTCTATTTTCATCATGACGCCAATGATCATGATCGTCTCTTTGAAATGGAATATGGAATAAAAAGGTTTCCAGTACCTTCTCCTCTTTGATTCTTCTCTTCATTCCCTCTATCTCTCTCTTCTCATCTCCGATTCCCAATCGGAAATCATCGAGTGTTCGTTGCTCATTAAATGTTGCATCCATAGTCTTCTTCAGATAAGCTTCCAATTGCTGGAAAAGGATTTTTTTGTTTCTGATCAATGAACGATGAAATCTTTTCTTATTACCCTAGCCTTCAAAATACAGAATGATAACCTTAACAGTTCTCGTATCTTCTTCCATCGTTTTCTGCACACTCGCATTCATTTCCTCTTGTTCGCTCGTCTCTCGAACGATCACCGATATCGAATCGGCATTCGCACCCACTGATCGAGAGAAAAATGATCGGAAAAGGAAATAATTATAAACTCACATTTCTTCTCCAGTTTCTCTAGTGTGTTCTCAGCGACTGCAATGGCATCCATCATCTTCTTTCGACCCAAATCCTCATCTTTCGAGGAATCTTCGACCTGAATTCCATTACTGTTACAATAAATTGCAATATACATAGAAACAGAGGAATAGAAAGACCAACCCCGCTGGTCTCCTTCTTCAGCGCGTTCCTCGTCACTGCAATCTTCGCGAGTCGATCGTTAAGATCGCGCAGCTCCGGCGCATGAACCGTGCGCGATTGCTGCAAAGGGGCGGAGTCAGCATGGTTCATCAGCAAACATCGGTCTATCATCACATTAGGAAGACTAGACGTGTTCTCACATTAAGCGTGTTTCTGGTCGTCTGAAGTTGTTTGACGTATCCATCGAGATCGATTCGATTCTTTCTCTGTGCTTCGACACGAGCGACGAGTCGATCGAGTGTACGACGTTTATCGTCCACCTGAAATTAGGAACAATTTTCTCCTGCACACTTTATAAAACGTATTTCCTTTCTTATCAAGTCCTAATCCTCAAAGGGAAGTGAACGAGTTTCGGATTGTTTCTATTTGAAATGAGAAGGAAGAAAAAAAATGAGAAAGAAGAAAACCAAACCGATTTGGAGAGGTCGACATTCTTCTGAGTCTTGTTCGGAAACTGATCGGCAGCAGTCGTCTCGCCGACCTAAATTGTGTTTTTATAGGGTGTTACAGATAAATTAGAGGAGACATTCGTCAAATAGCCAGTTGAATTCTTCACAAACCTTCTCAGTTATTCGTCCCCTTCGAAGGTCGATAACCGACGTTCTTTTGGCCATCTCAATTGTTTATTTTACACAAAAATTCAGAAACTAAGCCTTTCTTTTTGACACAAACAAAACGTAATAGAATTGTAATACATGTGTAAACACAGCTGAAAATGGGGATAAACTGAATAGGGAAGAGGAACGAGAGGCACCAAGAAGCGAGTGGACTAAGAGAGTCAAAGTGTACGGAAATCGTTTTATGACTCAGTGAAGTCGTTCAACCATGAACAGAAGCACAGAGGCCGATTAACGCGTTTGTCCAAATGCTAATTTTGAAATCTGATTGCAGAAATTTGAAATCATCGCTTCTGCAATGAAGAAAAATGAAACTACGATGTAGCAGGAGAGAAAGTACAGTGAGAGTTCTTTTCAGCTTTCATTCTCCCTCCCTTCTCTTCTTCTTCTCCTCTCTTGTTCCCCATAACAACAGAGAAGAGTCGCGGCCCACGATGCCTCATCCATAAATCAGACTTATACTTATACTTTATTCACCGACTCATTAATTAACTTGAATGGCGGAAATTGGGACAACAGGCGGTATTTGGGCTCAGGCGAGCTTTTGGGATGGGGTTTTTTCTTCGATAGAGACAGATTCGGACATGATGAGTCAACTCTATTCTCGTTTCTTTAGTAGTGGGAACGATAAATGAGCCCAAGATTTCTTTCTCATCTCCAGATTGTTTCAATTCGCTCTTCTCATCTCTTTCCCTTCATCGGCCACTCAATTTCAAATCTCTGCCACTCTGTTAAATAACGAGCCAGATGTGGCCGAAAGAGAGGAGGGTTGAGATAAATGGAGACGACGGAATTAAGAGAGAGAAGAGGGGCAGATTGACCAGCCGCTCATTAGGTGGTGATGATGACCATTCGAGACATATTTAAGGCAAGATGGCCAGAGAAGTCATGGATTAGAGAGAGACCAGAGAAATAAACAGTTATTATTGCAACATTTTCAGGGCTCCTGGCTACTTATCATCATCTGATTACCCGTGAAAACAGGCGTTGTCCATTAGCCGAGCAAGTAAATTATGACTTTTCTTTTGCTCTCCGTCACTCTTACTTTCGAGTAATCAAACGGGTCCGTCTCGTCATAATTACTCACGCTCACACAGTAACTTTTCTCTTCTTTTCCCTCGGATACTCGATGATTCTTCTCGATTTCTGTGAGAACTCTTTGCTCAGATGATTCATAATTACCGTCCAAAAGATTCTCGAATCCTTCTCAGTTTATGAGAATCTCAGTAGATGGGCCAAGGATAAACCATCTAATCCCACAGATCCCATAACCATCTCCTCCTCCTTCCCAACGATCATAAACCGTTCCTCCCTTCTGTAAGCTTCTCACATTGCCCCTCGACAGTTGTCGTTCCAACTTCTTTCGCCAGAGAAGGGAAGAGATTGAGGGAAAGCAAGAGAGTGCTCCTCCTTCCATTAACCGAGTGTCTGCGTCTCTTAATTGCACACGATCTCTCGCCGGTTAGACAGAGCGAGAGAGTGGGCGTAATTGAGAGAGGCTCATTCTGTTCTTCCCCCTTGCGCACTGTGCAACAGGCGCTCGCAATGGGTCTGGAGCACACCCCGGGAGATTCCTTTTGTCTCTGATCCTCCATTAATTCGAAATCAGTGTCCCTCTTAGCCTGCAATTCCACCCCGAGGTATGCTTGTTTGTGCCTGTAACTCTGCTCATCTGATTAATCTTTTGTTATCAAGATTGCATTGAATGATAGAGCAACCAGTGTGATTCTCCTCCCAGTGAGAAAACGATTAATCACTCTTCCTCCGATGCTCCGACCCGAGACTCGGACGCGCCTTTTCCCTTGAAATCCCCGCTTCCGAGTGAGAGAGCGAGTGAAATCAAGAGAGACAGAGAAAGAGAGAGAGGGAGGGGATGGGAAACGGCTACTGGCCAGTGAGTGATAGCCACTTCACCCTTCGGCTTTTCCAATCCTTTTTTTTCATTTACTCGTCTTCTATCGCCTCGTCGTGCTTATTTCCCCTGTTCATTCCCTGTCTAGCGACTGAATTAGGACCGTGCTCTCTCCATTTCTCATGATCTCTTCCTTTCTCTGACCAGTGAGAGTATTCGCGAAACGGAGACGACCAAGTGAGAGAGTCGAGGTTCTTTCCTGGTTCTCAATTTCCCTCGCCATATTCTCTTTTCTATCTTCTTTCGTGAACTGAATTCACTCTAAATTCGAGTGAATCCCTCGAGACGTCGCGTAAAGAATGCCAATGATGGTGAGAGAGCAGTGTGGACTACTCAGTTTCCTCCCTCTCAAATGCCCCCCAATCCACCCCCATCTAGCCTCTTCGGGAGAGTTTGGTGCGTTGCAAGGACTCTGTCTGTACTTGCCTTCCTTGGCGTGAGAAGTCCACTGGTCTGTGGACTGGGGATAGTGCGCCCATCCCTTCTGCCATCCTCAGTACTTCTCTTCTTATTACGAGTCCTCGGACGAAAGAACAACTCCCTCCTCTTCCTTCTTCTCAGGGATTCGCAACTAACTAAGACCCCCATCCATCATCCGTGCAAATTGAACAGCAGCGAGAGGTTTAGGCCAGCGATCAACGGTTTCTCAACGCTTTTCGAAAGTTGCTGACGACAGAAACTAAACAGCATGCGGATATAGAATGAGTTGTGCTCTATTTTCAATATAGATTGTCGGGTGGGGTATTCGGTTCCGCTAGACCAGACTGCCGATCGGTACCAGGCTGGGAGATGGGTGGATCTCGAGGATCCCGGGTCGTCATGTCAGCTAACTTGTCGCTTACTCCCGTGTAACAGGCGTGTGGACAAGAGATGGGGTCAGTTGGCGAGTCGAGAAGAGAGGGGAGAAAGAGGGGTGGAATCATGTCCCTTGATCTATCGTCTCTGGAGATTCGATTGCATCCCTTGTATCATCCTTCATACATTTTGCGCTACACAGCTGATTTTAGCCTACCTATTATTCACAGTGTGGTGTCTAACAATGCGCTTATCTATCGCCCGAGGCGCCTCTACTGAAACAATACGACGAGTGCCTATGACGCAATGGGCTACTGTAAAGAGAAGGAATGCTTGGAAAGTGCATGTTCACACAATGCCTTGCATAGATCATCGGAGGGGAGAGACCTTCCTCCTTCCCTCCCTCGCCCTTCCTATCTTCCATCCCATCTCAATTGTTCCTGCCCTTGTTGCAACATCACCGAGCCGCACTGTTTCGCACCATGATTCATAGCCATAACTCGAGAGGGTTTGGAACCGACCCCCTTGCACAGGTGACGAGAGGGCATTGTCTTGAACTCAGTGCCAGAACCAAATGCTTCCCAACAGTTGCTCCCATTGTCCCTTCTCCTCCTCTTCACACCTATCATCTCCTCCCCTAAATCTCGCCTAATCACCTCCCATCAATGTGATCTATAGCAAGGGAAGGAGAACCCTCTCCGATTCTCGCAAGTCGCCAGGAAATGATAGGAACTCCCTTCCTCATTCTGTATCGTCGCCCCTTTTTGGGGTTGGGCTACAAGAAATTTGCATATCCCTTCGCTCAGTGAGCAAAGAATCTCGTTGTGTGCTTCCTATTGAGAAACTTCGCTCGTGTGTGCGCTCTCTTGTTTCCACGTGCTCTCTCGTCTTCTCTGATCAGTTAGATACTACTCTTTTCTCAATAGAAGACATGCATGCCCTTCGATCTCGAGTGTCGATTCGATAGGTCAGATTAGCCATCGTTTCCGGTGGAGAATCACAGTGGACCGTCATGGATCCTCCCCCTCTTTCTCGACCCGTGCCCTCTTGTTTTGCATGTCTGCCCCCCCCCCCCCCGAATGCGCATGCGAAATATTTCAATCCCTCCTCATATCATTCTCTCCCTCACCTCGGAATGTTGCCTCTGTTCGATATTGTTTTGTTAATCCTTCGCTCGTTTTTTTCCATCTCGAGAGAGTTTTCAATCTGAAGAGAGTCACCAACTCTGTTTGCCTCTGATGCGCGTTCCTTCGTTGTTTCTCTGACTGATCAGTGTCAATATTTCGCAGTTTCGCCCTCAGACCATTGAGAGATCACGCTAATACGAGAGAGTGCCCATGAATTGGCCTCATTCACAACTCGAGGGGATTTTACTCGATCCCTTCTGTGCACATATTGCGTAGTTGGATCGCTGCACTCTGTATCACACCCGGTTTTCGCACCTTCTTCCTGTTTCACAGTACGTCCAGGGCAAAAACGAGACCATGCTTCGTTGAATTCCTCTGACCGGCGAGAGAGCGTGAGAAAGGAAGAGAGTCTCATCCGATCGGTTCTCAGCCTAATAGATCACCGTCTCCCCTTTCTCAGCCTAATGTAGCCTGGTCAATTGGCGGGTGCGCATCATTTATAAGCTGGGCCCGCGGTTCACCTGATCCGGCCTTTTATCCGGCTCCGGACGGTGTGGCATTTCTCCAGTTAGTCAGAGCGAGAGAGCGTGGGAAATGAAGAGAGCAAGGTGCTTCGAAAGGTGCAAATTTCGCGCGGGTTAAGATCGCGCGCAAAGTTTGCAAGGGAGGAACAAGAGAGGCAATTAGTCCGCATGCGAAGTGAAGGCCCCCTCTATTTGGACGATGACTCTCTCGGATTCCCATGATCTCTCTCCTTCTCTCGTTGTCTGCCCTCTCCTCTGATCTCCTTGTCTCTCTCCTCGACCCTTGACGATGTTGCCTCTTCAATGGGAGATCGGATACGGATGAGTACATTTTGTCGCCTGATCATCAAGGGACTTGAGATATCGCTCGATTTCGCTGGAGGTCTCTATGTGAAGGACCTCTGATCCACACATCTCAATTTTTCTCTCCTGCCTTTCGAATGCTCTGGGCAATTTCAGTGTTCACTGATTCCTCTGTTTCTCGATCCTCTTCCCACGATCCCTTCTCCTTCTTCTCTACCTGGTTGTTATCCCACTCCATTCCACCCTCAATCCTCTCTTTATTCTGTGCAGAATGATGTGCAATTCCATGAATACGTCAAGTGCCTTTCTCGGATGTTCTCTTCCTCGTTTTTTCTCAATTTTTCTAGAATCCGAATGATTCATGGGAGGTTCTCGCTCACTTGAACTCGGAAATGTTTGCCATCGACTGCCGTCATTTGTTGTGCCGATAAGTATCTTTTATGAGGTGCTGATTCACTACTGAGTGATTTCACTTCACTGACAAGGGAATGATAACTTCTTGATATGAGATTGGGCTATGTGCTATATATCATTCGATAGAGAATCGAAAAGTGATTCTGAATCCGTTTTAAAAAGCTGCTAATATTATATCTGGTGGTCAGGGTAGGTCAAAGAAGAAACCGTGTTTAATCGCGCGGCGCGGGCGCGAAGGTATCTTCTACTCTGACACTCCCCTCACCATACGTCTCGATGGCCTAGTGGTCTAGAGCGCCAGCACTTTTTCCGAGGTTCGATTCCCGCCGGTGGTCAAAGTTTTTGCCCTTTTTTTCTGGCCGTCTCCATATGCGACCAATGTTTTTGCTCAATTTTTAGAATGTTTTAGCTCCTCTAGGAAGAAGATCGGTTAATTTTCATTAACAATTTATCTGCCGATTTAACAAAGTGCAACATTCTAACATCTATGAAACTTTATGTTGAAGCACATGTAGCAATAAGACTTGCAACAATAACTGCACATTATGAATCCGGGTTAGAAAATTCGAAATAAAACGGCCAGAAAAAAAGGGCAAAAACTTTGACCACCGGCGGGAATCGAACCTTGGAAAAAGTGCTGGCGCTCTAGACCACTAGGCCATCGAGACACATGGTGAGGAGAGTGTCAGAGTAGAAGATACCTTCGCGCCCGCGCCGCACGAGGAAACACGGTTTCTTCTTTGACCTACCCTGACCACCAGATATAATATTAGCAGCTTTTTAAAACGGATTCAGAGTCACTTTTCGATTCTCTATCGAATGGTATATAGCACATAGCCCAATCTCATATCAAGAAGTTATCATTCCCTTGTGAGTGTAACAGCTTCATTCTCACGAAACGATCCTGTAAACGAAACGACTAATTTCGTGCAACAAATCCTCTTGCAAAGCACCTAAGTCAACGCCCATTGCCCTTTTTCTCAAAAGGTCCCAGCGCGCTAAGATAACATGCCACTCTGCATTAGTGCAGCTCTTTTTTCTGCCCGTCCGCTCGTCTGGCGCCTCTCTCGCGTCTCTCCGCTTCTGCCGCGCTCTCTCACGCGTTCCGTGACCCCGCGGCGCCGCTGCTTATCGCTCCTGCCGTATCGGAAGAGATCCATATCGAAAGCACTCTCTCATTTTTGAATGCTCCCTCGTGTTCTCTGACCGACGAGAGAGTGTGCAAATCGAGGAGATTCATCCCTGTTCATCTCCTTCTTCCTCTCTCTCTTCGGCGCCTCGCTTGAGGTCACATTCCATAATTTTCAGCTTCTCTGCTGCAATAACTTTGCGCCCCCATTTACCACTAATTTGCTCTCGATTTACACTCACAATTTGCCTACCGCGGCAGTTAATTTGATTAGTTTATGCAAATGCTTGATGACTTGATTCGTTCATTGTTCTACTGCAACTTCATCATTTCTCATCATCTATTCAACTCCCGAATCATCTGTAGATCCCCTCCCCTCTCTCACGTCTTCTCGTAATCCGATCCTCTTGCTCATCTCGAATTTCGCGTGTTCCTCTCAAGTTCTCCATTTCTCGTCTAAAACTTCGAATTGGCAGATCAATCAGAAAGTGGATGCGCAAGTACAGGATACGAAGACTGCGTGGAGACGGAAAGTTGTGAGTATTGATGGTTGATTAGATCGAAGAAAGAAGATCTAGTGTAGCATTTGATCTAATATTTCGTATATCAGTGCACGATTATCGATTGATTGCAGATGATTGATCATCTCCTCTTCTCATTGCTTCTTCTCGTCTCCAATTCACTCGCCAAACCACTCACTCTCGGACAGGAAAGATCCACGGATGTTGAGAAGGTGGGTGTACTTCTGTCAAGCATTTTTATAGTGAATGGTCAATGGAAAACGAGTCGTTCTCTTTAATCTAAGGTGTAGATTGGCAAAAAAATGTGTTTCTAAGAAAAATGATGTTTTCAGTATCTGATCAACCAATTCGAGAACCAGGATGACATCACCACCTACGAGCAGTTGATGTGGGTTTTTCTTCTCTTTTCTCGGTCTTATTTCATGTTGATTTGGGAACGTCCTTAGAAATGTGATATTCGGCAAGATATCATGTGAAATATTCGCAGATCGGAACTGGGCAACTTCGACGACTCTTTCATCGACTTTCGCCACTACAACTACAAGGATCTCGAGCAGAAACTAATGGTATTTCACCTTTTCACCTTTTTCGTATTTGACTAGTAGTGACTCAACCCCTTCTCAGGATCTGCACAAGACCTATCCCAATCTGACCGATTTCTACAGTGCAGGACAATCAGTGCAGAATCGAGAACTGTCAGTCATTTTTCCTCAATTCATTCGAAATCTTTACCATAGTCGGTGAGTAATGTACCAATCTCTGCAGGTACGTGCTGGTAGTGTCCAAGTATCCTCACGCGCATCAGAAGGGAGTTCCCGAGTTCAAGTATGTGGCGAATATGCACGGAAATGAGGTGAGCTGATTTTTCATTCTTAGAATCTACAAATATGGATAATCTCCGGTTTCCGTAGGTGAGTGGTCGCGTGTTTCTCGTCTATCTCGCTGAGGTTCTCCTCAAGAACTACGACACGAACCCATACATTCGCAAGATGCTCGACACTACCAGGGTGAGCATTGATAGCATTCCATTGAAGCAAAAACTGAAGAAATCTTCACTAATAACGGGCAAAATCCACTCATTTTCAGATCCATCTCATGCCCACGATGAATCCCGACGGATACGAGAAAGCCATCGAAGGTACGTGGGCATTTATTGAATAGTCAGTGCTCGATCCGGTTACCGTACTCCAATGATCGATAATCTACCGTAACCCTGCAGGCGACGATTCGGGCGTGCGAGGACGAGCGAATGCCGACGGACAGGATCTCAATAGGAATTTCCCGCCACGGTTAGTCGAGATTGAGTTATCTTCGTTGACGATTGTTCTGGGCATCAAACGAATGTCTAGTGAAGAATTTGATTCAAATCAATCAAAGTCCAAAGATCAACTTCAGATTCTCCGAGCTGATCAACAGCGATAACAGGAAGACGCAGCCAGAGACAGCCGCTGTGATGAGGTCGGTCGATAATTATATTTCTACGGTATCCTACCGTATACAGCAGTTATCGATTATTCATAATCATCTTATCTTTGATCTCTCTTCAGCTGGACCAAATCGATTCCCTTCGTGCTCTCAGCCAATCTTCACGGGGGAACGGCAATCGTCAACTATCCATTCGATGATGCGCCCGTCGATCGGTTAGTGATTATTATCTTTCCTGCTAGGATGAATGTGAAGAACAACCCTCTGACACCCCATATTGATCAGCGCCCAGAAAGCGACACTGATAAATATTGGATTGCTAGGATGTTCTTTCAAATGGTCGCGGCAACATCACATTTCAGTCTCCGCAATCGCCGTTATTCCTACTATTCTCCTGCCCCCGACAACGAACTCTTCGTCCGTCTCGCCTACTCGTACGCACGCGCCCACAAGAGGATGTGGAAACCGGTGAGATCTTCATCAGTTTCGAATCCTCAGTTGAACCTGGCTGAAAAAGCCCGAATGGCAATAATAGTGAGTCAATTGTGCAGGGTCCTCGCTGTCTCAATCCCCAGCTGGAGTTGAGTGGCGACCCGCAGAGTGGCATCGTCAATGGAGCAGAATGGTGAGGGGAATGGACTGAATAACGAGCACTTACATCTCTTTGTGCACTTGCGAATCGTGATATCTAATGAATCTCCTCTCATTCTCAGGTACATCGTCTCTGGTGGAATGCAGGACTGGAACTATGTCAACACGAATTGCATGGAACTGACGGTGAGGGATACTGTAGGATACTGTATCCATGCTGTAGGATTACGGTAGAACATTGATTACAGGTCGAGATCAACTGCGTCAAATTCCCTGCGAAATCTCGACTGAAGATGCTCTGGGACGAGAATAAATACGCCCTTCTGCACTACATCATGCAGATTCACAAGTGAGTGAAGAGAGGAGAGATCAAAGCTCAATATTCTTTATCAGTGCCAGAGATCAAAGATCAAATTCAGTGCGATTCACGGTTTCGTCTACGACGCGGCGACTCGTTCTCCCATTGTGGGCGCCACGATCGGCATCGATACGACATCGAAGATCGTGACGTCATTCGAAGCTGGAGAGTACTGGAGATTGGTCAATATTGGCAACTTCACGGTCAGTCATCATCTAAACGGGTATACCGTAATCTGAGTGGTTGAATACAGTATCATACCGTATCCTTCATCAGGTGACAGTCGATCATCCTGATTATCTCTCCGTGACGAAAGAAGTGGTGATCACACGAGATCGTCGATCGGCCACGCTAGACTTCGCTCTGACTCGAGTGGGCGATCCGTTGCCCTCCGAGAACCGGGAACCAGCAGATGTCAATCCCGATTCGGCTACCGTATCCTCACTCTTCACCATCTTCGTCCTCCCTCTGATCTCCCTTCTCCTCTTCCATTAGTCTTCCCCACTCTCACAAGGTTCCCTATCCATCCTCGAAGACCATCGATCCGCCCATTGGTGCAATACGCAATACTCATCATGATTGTATTACTCGCCCTCGCACTCAGAGTACTGTAGACGCACGATTATTGTATACGGTAACGCCCCTCTCAACAGACTACGATTGTCGATTGATTGTTCTTGCCCTCCCTCATTCTATCTGTAAATTGACATGGATTCCATTGTCTCCCAGTGATTTTCGTTTGTTCTCATGATTATGATGGAAATAGCTTTATTCTCACCTCAATAATACGTAATAAAGTGTGTTTCATTGATAACACTGGCAACGCGTTTGATTAAGCATATTCTTCATCTCTGTCGAATGATATTTTGGTCTAGAACCCCCGTTGAATTTCATTCTGCCAGACTAGCTAGCTCTTATGTGCTAGGCCTACGTGCTCGCCTGCCATTTTCTAGTTCAAAAAATCTTTTCATATTTTCTTTGTTAACGTTACTATCAAATTTTTAAATTTAACAACATGCCTGGTGGCAATATATTTGCATCTTTCCGTCGGTCACTCTTTTCTTGTTCTATTTGTTGTGCACGTGCTCAAACAAGTGGCCGCTCATTATTACTATACTTTATCATATACGCTCGAATCTATCACTGATCGGTATGAGACTGAATAGAGTGTACTGCAGGGGACGAGTCATCAGAAGAGAAGTGAGGCAGGGACAGTAGCGAATAACCTTGAGAAAGAGAGTTCAGAATCGTCAAGCAAGACAACTTTAGAGGTATTTCATAGTGAGTAAGTATAATATGAGGTACGAATGGTTGCATAGTATCGATCGATGGAACTCTGGAACAGTGGGAAAAGGGGCGGAGCTTACTACAAACAATGATCTACCAAGCGAGGAAGGGATACGGTCAACGTAGAGACTCGTGGCTTGAGCGTCAATGAGTCAGGACGTACGTCTTACAAGTGAGAGATTACGGTAGGATATCCGAGGGGTACTGTAAGAGAATCTATCGATCGATTAGAAACTGGCTATTTGGAGTGAAAACTGTCGATTGGTATATACAACGTAGAGGGATGAGAACATTAGTAAGGGCGATACTGAAATGGGGGGAGGAGGATATCGAAAGGAAAGGGATATTTGAGAAATACGAAGAATTGAATGAATACAAGTAGCATACTAATGGGCTGTGGGGGGAAGTGGCAATCTTGAGTCAACTAGATTAGCAATGAAGGATTACATCGTAATGACAGAGGAGATAAAAGAGGTTGAGGTCCGAGACGGAGGGTTTACTTGGCATCGAGTGTGTGGTGTGCTAGTGGTGTGTGCTAGTGGTGTGTGCTAGTGTGCTAGTGGGTGCGAACGGCTAGTCGACGAATGTATACGGTAGCTACGGTAACATGCTAATGCCCTGAGCGCTTTCGGGTGAACCGTAGAGGGGAGAAGGGGAGAGAGAGAGGGATGGGATGGAAGAAAATATGGGGACGCGTAGATACTGTAGTAGAATCTGAGAAGGAAGAAGCGGGAATCAAGAGTGTCGAATACGGTACTTGAGAGGGGGATACGGTAACAGATGAGGTCCGTTTGCGTGTAACTGAATCGGAATGAAAACTGAGTAAATAGAAACGAGAAAGAATCAGATAGGAAAGAATCATAAAGAGAGCAATCATGTGAAGAGCGGCACAACAAAAATCAAAAAGAGTAAAGGAAAAACACATGCATACAATACGATGACTACAATGACTACTAGAGTAATGAAGACAACGGTACATAAGGAGAAGGGGAAATGGCTGGCCATAGGCAGCGATGAAACGGAGAGAATGGATCATTTACTATGGTAAACGAAAGACCTGAGGCGCGCTGCCAAAAGAAAATGAAACTGACACTTATGAAGAGGAATTGGAAAAGGGGAGGCGAAGTGACACATATGAAGAGGACTAAGAAGGATACTCGGGTACCAAGGGATCTTCGGGGTACCGGAAAAGGGGGCGTGGCTTAGAGATGGTTACTCTGCAGCAGATGGAGATTGAAGTGGAGTGCAGTGGCGCACACCATTCCGCAGCGAGCACACTGGAGGGGGTTCTCGGCCGAGTGATAAGACATGTGCAGCTGCAAGGCAATTGATTTGACTCCGCCCCTTCCCGACTCCGCCCACTACCCACCCCATGGATGTTGATGTCTGCATATCCGATGCGGCAGTGTCTGCACTCGTGCCTGAACAACTCGGCGGGTTGCTGTCTGTGCTGATTGACGAGATGAGCGAGGAAAGCCTGTCTGAGGGACGCCATCTCGGGCATCGCTCCGCCCATCTCTTGAGGGAGGAACGGATGCGGCAGCTGCAGTTGCTGTCGAAGCGGCTGAGGGGCCGGCAGAGACAGAGGAAGGACGAGTTGCTCGGAGGAAGAAGTCAGCTCGACGGTGGCAGATGGCTCGTCGGACGTGTCCATTGGCTGCAAGGATACGGTTAATAGTCAGTCATCGATAGTCGAGTGTCGTGTTACCGTACCTCCTCCTGCTTGACTTCCACTTGCTTGATGACGGTGGTGGTGTGATCGGGACTGGCCTTGTCCATCAACTGCAGTCCGATGTCGTCGATGGCGATGCGCGACGGCTTGCTCTTCCTTCTGCAATGATCGAATCATGTTTTGACCAAGCGATGTTTAGCAAATCTCGTCTTGCACACCACACGCACCTGCTAGCTCCGCCCTCTCCCTCATCACTGGATCCTCTTCCCGATCCGAGTGGCGATCCAGCGGATCCATTCGAATGAGAGACCGCGTCGTCTCCCGATGGAGAACCAGTCGTCGTGTGATGATCATCGTCTCCAGAACGATCCTGAATCAGGGAGTGAATTGACAGTTCGTAAGCCACGCCCACTTCAGACTCCGCCCCCTCAAAGCTCCGCCCACTCACCGGGATGCCCAATGATGCCTGCACTCCGAGTGCCTGGTAGAGATTGCTGTTCGAGAGGAGATGAGTCATATTGTGCTGCAGCATCTCTTCCTTCGATCTGCAATTTAGAAAGTTCGTGGTGTGCCTACAGTAATCGTCGACGAGGAATGGTAAAAGTCGCTGCACTCACCCGCACGTGAAGTCGCATATGTAGCACTGCTGCGTCGGCTCCTGCATCATCTGTTGGAGCTGCAAGGGGTCGATTGAAAAAATGAAGTCATTTGTCGATCGACCAGTCCAGTGGGACTACCGTACCTGGTGCTGTCTGAGCAGCATCTGAGTGGCGAAGCTAAGACTCTGCGACGTCGGAATCGAGAAGTTGGGCACTGCAAATGATTGTGGTGAGACTACAGTGATCGAGACGCCATTTGGGAATCGTCGATAGTCAAGAAGTGCACTGACTCTGAGGAGTGGCCAGAGGAGTCGTCGGTTCCTCCCTCTTCATCAGTGAGAATGGAGTGAAGGGACCAGAGAGGGACGAAGACATAGATGCCGTCGAATCCTTGCGCATCTGAAGGAACGTTGATGACCCACCGAACGACCAAGCGAACCACCGTACACTTGCCCACACTTACAGAGGGCGGGCTGTTATCGGCACTCATTGAGTTGAGAATATCCGCGTCGCTGAGTCCCTCGGTGTTACGACGATGGGCGTACTTCTTGAGATGGAGTTTGAGTGAGTGGCAGTACTTGGTGGCATAGTTGCAGTCGGCACAACGGAATTGGTACACCTGCAGGAGATCAAAGATCAGGAGCTGAACCAGACACATCCAGACAAAATTGCCAAAATCCTCACATTGCTGTGACTCTTCATATGGGAATTGAGCATGCTCTTGTTCACACAAGTGTACGCGCATTTCTTGCACTGGAACGGTTTGATGCCGGCGTGGTTGCGTTGATGGTACTCCTGAATGGGAATGATGATTTACAGTTCCCAATTCCCGGATCCGGTTCCGGCTCTCAACTCACCAGATGGTGCTTGTACTCGGTGACGAAGTTGCACTTATCACAGCTCATCTGCTTGTCCGCAGGAATGTGCGAACGAGCGTGCGCCCATTGGTCTTCCTGAAAATTATTAATTCCATAAATATTAAATATATTTAATTAAAGTAAAATAATGACAATACCAACCTTGGTCTGCGAGAGATGGGGACATTGCTTGCATTTGTACACTTTCTGCTGCAAATTGATCTCATTACTATCGGAATATCGATTCGTTTGAAGACTATTTCAGCAGATATCTACTGCTAATTGCACTGCACCAATGCCTACCTTTCTCCTTCCTCCTCCTCCTCCTCCTCCCTCTTCCTTCATCGGCACGAATCCGAGCGGTGCTCCCACCAGCAGAAGACCTTCGTTCGATCCTGCATTATTAACTAATGATGACGCAATAGATTACAGTAATCGTCTTCGTGTAGGTCACTCACCATCTCCCAGCAATGGCTGCTCCGTGATCGCTCTCATCTGCTCCAACGCCGACGTCATCTGAGATGCCTGCGACGTCGCGATCATTCCCAGAAGCGTCGACGACAGCGTTGAGGGTCCGAAGTCGATTGCTCCAGAAGGCGCGGCGACGTCATCGACATCGGTCGACGTCGCTTTGCCGTCCTCTTTGGAGGGCGAGTTGTTGGTGGAGGAGGGATTCTCCGGAGGAGGTTCGAGACCTGCAGCTATTTGCTGCTCCGCAGTGTGAGACTCGCGCATGTGCTTCTTTAAGCGACCCTCCGTCCTGCAAAGAACGTACCGTTAGCTACCGTACTCATTCAATGGTACCGTAATATCGAGTACCGTACCTGCTGGTGTAATCACACATGGTGCACTGGTGGTCTCCGTGGGTGTTCATATGCGAGTTGTAGTGGAACTTGCTCGCACACGAGAATCCGCACACCGGGCACGTGTATGCGCTCGTCTGCCCATTCGCAGAAGTCGGAGTCTGAAACTGCACGCTACCGTAATGTACTTACACCACGACAGTTCGTGATCGATCTGCTACCGTACCTCAGGAGGCGGGCCGAGACCGGGTGCTCGAGTATAGCAGCCGCGGCTGGGCGGACTGACGTTGGCTTGCGACTGCTGCTCAGAAGGAGCACTAGATGATGGCCCCGGCTCCGCCGACATGATTACGGTATCTGCAATGGAGCGATTGACAACTGACTACATTCTCTCGATACCTGATGGCAGTCCGAATGCGCTGGCGAGAGTCACTATGGGCTGCGTCTGCTGCAGTTGCTGCTGCTGCTCCGAAGCGAGGATGAGAAGAGGGCTGAAGGAAGGAGTAAATAATACCGATTTGTGGTCCCCTGCCAGTCCACTTCCTCGTCTGTTTTTGGCTGTCTATGCACTGTGGGGGAAAGGGCGATTTTCGCAATCGACCGACTAGCTAGAAAAACAGATGCTCCCCTGTCCCTGTGTATGTTGAATTCGAGAGTGAGCAGAGTAGGCTGCAGAGAGATCTCGGTCATTCACGTAAAACGGGGGACTGTAGACGTCGGTTGAGCACGAAAACAGGGGAGAAACGGAAGCAGAGAGAAGGAAGAGGAGAAATGGTGCAGGGAGAGGGGAGGAAAGTGCACCATAATAGACGAGGCAGAGAACCGAAGCGAAAGAATATGCATCGTGCGAGGTGAAACCGAAATAGACTCGTGAATGCACGAGTCTCTCTCTCGACAGCGCTGCAAATCACTGGAAACGTACTTTACACTCCCGTCCATCGAGTCGACGCGCATCGGCTGTGGTCGCACAATCTCTGTCGGTGCTGAAATTCAAATATTTGAATTCGCGCCCAATTTCGGATAAAAATAGCGCGGCTGTGCAAATTTTGACAGGCCAAGCAACTGACCGTCGTTGTCCTTCGAAGGTGACGTCTGGTCGACAGGAGCGAAGGCTGACGTTGAGACGACGTCGATCGGAGATTCCGAACGAGACGACGAACGAGGAGAGGCCGCAGGCATCGTACTGGCTCCGTCGGGTTTCTGTGGCTGGGGTCGTGGCAGGCCAGCGGGCGTCTCCCATGGTCCACCCTGTGAAGGGGCGACTGAATCTCCAGCCGGAGTGGGCGGAAGCCATTCGAAGACTTTCTTCTCGTAGTCAGCCGTCGGTTGGGGAGCTCCAAAGGCTCCCTCGGCCAGAGAAGAGAAGAGATTCTGAATTTAATTACGTTTAATTACTCTGTTTTCCTCCTCTTCTTATTACTGTCGCCTGTGCTGGGAGGAAGTTCCATGGGGCGGCGACCTTGAAGACCGACTCGGCAGCTGCTGATGCTGCATCGTTCACCCGCGGCACTTGCTGCAATTTTTGAAATTTGAATCTCCCGCCCATACCTTTGACAATCTGAAATCGCCTGCAGAAAAGCACCAGATTTTTTATTTCATGAGATCAACGCGGGAATTTCCAATATTCAAATCTCACCTGCAAGGGAGTGTGCGCGACCGGATGGCCGGAGAGAGCTGGCGTGCTATCCGCCATTGAGGTGTACGGTATGCTGCTGCACTACGGTAGGGCGACGAATACTAGGGAGTAGTGTGGCTGCGTGTGGGCTACGGTAGTCGAGGGCGTCGTCCTGGTCTTCTCCTTCTCACTCAGACCCGACGCATCCTGCAAATCGATTATTTAGGCTACAGTAACCGGGGAGATCACGACGAGACACGGAGGAGACGGTAGAAAAGAATGATCTGATATGAGGTCTACTCTATTTTCTCCTTCCACCACCGATACTTCTCTTGCAGAAGGGGAAGAAGAGGAGAAAGGGAGGGCGGGACAAACATATTTTCGGAAAAAAGTGCTGCGTCGACGCTTGCGTTGAGTGAAGGGGAAGGAGGGGAATAGGGGAGGGGAGGAGGATGGAGGGCCGAGAGAGCGGAAAAGGGCAAAAAACGATTGGAGAAGAAGAGGGAGGACGGATGTATGAAGAAATGGAGTGGAAGGAGAGGGGAGGGGTGAGTGACATACACAGAGTTCGTCGATCGGGCAACTACCGTATGTGATTACTTGTTTTCCGGTGTATTGGGGGTTGCAGAATGGAGACATATTCAGCACGCTCCTCGCTCATCAGGAGCGAATCCGAGCAATCCGAATGATGATTCATTCTACATCAATCTTATCACTGATGCAGCAGTATGAACTGAAACATACTGTAGACTGGGAAGGATCAGAGGGGAGGAATGAGGGAGAGGTGGATATAGCTCTCGACTGTCCCGTGCTGGCAAAAGTGCCAATGCCCTCAGCAAGCCCTTTTTGTGGGAAGAAGGAGGGAGGGGGAGGCTAGGGGTGGGGACTCGCTCTCTCGTTAAAAGCTTCTCGTGCCATGCTACCTGCTGCACTGCACTGCACTTCTTGACCTACCGAGAGGGCAGAAACGAGGAGAGAGCAGGGGAAAGGAGGAGGGTCCAGACAGCGAAAGTGCTTCTAATTAAGGAAATCTAGAGACGCAAGTCCGAAGAAAAATGTGACGATGACTAGAAGGAGTGCAGAATGAAGTTCGAGAGCAAGGAAGTCCAAAGATCGACGATATCGTGCGAGAAAAAAGCGCGAGAAAGGAAAGAGAAAGAAGGGTGAAAGAATGGGTCGAAAAAGAGGAAAGATACACTCCTAATGCGAACCTTTTGCCCTTGAAATTTGGTAGTGAGGCGCGCGCGAGAGAGGAGAAGGAGAGGGGAGAGACATCGAACTAGGGTTGAAACGGTTCGAAAAATGGAGAGAAATGGTGGGGAGGCCAGATGTTTCTTCTTGCCAATTCAATGAGATGATTGCACGACAGAAGAAGATTAGCAATCGAAATGAGGACTGCGATGCGTTCGAAACCAACCCCAAAAATGGGTAGATCATTGTGCACAGCGGGGGATGGAAGAGCGAGTGCTCTCCTCATTCCACACGGTCTCTCGTCTCTCTGACCGATGAGAGAGTTGACGACACGAAGAGAGTCCTTCGCATGTTGTTCGATGCTATCGCTGAGAAACATCTCGGACCCAGCAGAGAAATATGCAAATGAAGAAGAACGAAGAGGCGGCCACTCATTTGTCAGGAAAAAGTGACATTATGAGAAACAGAGAGAAGAAGAAGGAAGGACTGCGAAAGGCACAGAAGGAAGGTTCCTATGCGATTTATTGCCTCGAAAAACGCCGAAAGACCGTCCGCAACTGTTCGGATTACGGTAGTAAAGAGAGGGGGGGGGGAGTACTGTAGATTCAAAGTATTTAGGTCAAAGCAGCAAAAATCTGCGCAGAAAGAACGTAAAAATTTGAAGCAATCAAGAAGCAGGGAAATACGGTACACTGAGCTCTCTCTGGATACGGAAATATGACAGAAAGGAGAGAACCCTGAAGGGAAAAGGGGGTTTGCCCTCTTCTTCCTTCTTCTCTCTCTCTTTGCTAGAGGGGTGGTGGTGTGTTGCAGTAAACAAGTGCAGAGGGGGGAGAGGGGGAGGAGGGGGTTCGAGAACGGAGGGAGAGGGTGGAGAACCCCCCTCAGGGGGCAGCCTCCCCCCCCCCTCTCCCCTCCCTCCGCCCGCCCGGCTGGCGCGTGTATGTGTATTGTTGTTCGGGAGTGACCATTACTCTCGTCGTCTGCCGTCTCTTCGCCTCTCCCCGCCTCTCTCTCACTCTCTCTCCCCTCCTCCCGCCGCGCGGTCATCGCCCGAGGTCACATTTGGAACGGAAAGTGGGCACGCCGGATAAAATGCGCCGGACGAGAGAGCGTGCGAAACGAGGAGAACGGCAGAGAGGGCAGAGTGAGGATGAAAAGAGTGCGCGAAACCGGGAGAGCTAGCTTAACGAGAACGAGCGAGAGGGTTACGGTACCCACTATGGTTCGGATAGAGGGCAAGGCTCTTTCTGAAGGGAAAATGAGGTCTGGGAAAGAGGGCGAGGGAGAGACTGACGGAGATCAGAAGAGTGACCTACCGATGACGTGTGGATACGGTAGACAATGTGTGAGCAACTACTACGGACGATTGCACTTTTGTGAAGAGAGAAGTCAACAGGGAACGAATGAAAACTACTGTTATCGCGATGGAATATCGTTCCTGGAAAGTACAGGGATCTAGGAAGAGAAAAGGAGTAAAAGTGTGGATTATTGCGTGAGGGAATCAGAGAGAGAAGTCATTATCCCTTTTCGCCTCGCTTGACAATGTCAATTTTTTATCAGCGATGATGTCCCGTGCTCTGTTCTCCTTCGTCTCTCCTATTCCCCTTCGTCTCCTCTCGATCTAGGGGTGAGGAAAGGAGCATCTATCCCCCAGTCCCCTCTCCTCACCCAATCACTCAACAAAAAGTGTGATAAGCATCCAGATAAGAGACTTTTTCGGCTCTCACTGTCGTTTCGTTTCGACGCGCCGCGGGGTCAAAGAACGAGCGAGAGAAGAGAGAAGGACGGATGACCTACCCCCTGGGATACGGTAGCCCGACCACCCTAGATAGTCAGAAGGCGATGCGATGACCACACAAAGACACAAAAAAGGCAGTGGTACTGTAGTCGGAGTACGCGGAAATAGACTGGGTCTGCAGGAGAAACGAAGGGCAAAAAGTGCAGTGGAGAAAAACAAGTGATGAAGGGGAAGAGGAGGAGAGGGGCGGAGCTTACGATGATCAGAGAGGGGAGGACAACAAGAAATTTGCATAGCTGGGGGGAGAACGGAGGGGGGGGAGGGGGAGATAGGGGAGAGACTGAGAGTGAAAGGGGGAAACGTTCTATTTTCTGGTCGGTGTTGTCCTCAAAAGTGGTTCGGAATGCAAGGGAGGAGGTGAAAGGAATAAGGAGGGAGGGGAGGATTTCCCGCCCAGACTGCCTGTCCTTTACATGGACTTTTGCTGCGGGGCTTCAGTGGACACTGTTTTTCTCCCCGTCTGAACGATTGAAGAGAATGTTCAGAGATCGAAACGAGTCTACTTCCAAGGGAGGAAAGAGTGAGGTTCCGAGCTACAGAGAAGGATTCAAATACCCTGCATCTTTAATCAAGTCTCTCATCGTGGCAAATGAAAATGGTCTCACTTTCCGTTGCGTCAAAGTTCATCAGTCCTTTTCTGTGCGGAGAAGGCGCGAATATTGCCAGAAAGTACACGTGGTTAGTCTATTCTGCACTATGACCACGAGGCAAACCACTCCCTATATTGCAAGAATGGTAAGTGGAGATGGGGTCCAGTCGAAGCAACTCAATCAAAACAGGATGAATAACCCTGCAAAAAAGGGGGCGACTGTGCTGCTTTCGTGGTGCCTTTTTACCATTCGGGAGGGAAGTCAACATGAAGTTCGGCCGGTCGAATGACGAGATTGATCAGCTCTATTTTTCGCACTTTTTGGCAGCATTTTAATGCGTTTTCCCTGCTTTTTTCTGCAATCGCTGGCAGAAGAAACGGACAGCGTCTTGATTCAGCTGAGTCCGAGCACTTTCCTTCCACAACTACGATCTCCCACTCGTGCAGAGATAGACAAAAACAAGCTCCCTCTCTCTCTCTCGTTCTAGACTATCCTGCAGAAGAAGTACAGAAGTCTCGTCTCGAATCGAATAAGAAGGAGGAAACCGTCTAGAATCAAGGGGGATAAAAATAGGCTGGTTGAACTTCAACGGACCGTTGAACAGAACACTTCGGGAAGGGAGACAGGAGGGCAAAAGAAGCCATTCCGTCAACATCTTGTTTTTGAGGCTGCAGCTTTCTCTCGAAAAAGCACTGCACTTTCACAAATATTGTCCAGAAAAGTGAGGATAAGGTTCAGAGAGAAGAAGAGATGATCGAGGAATGGAACCGGTGAGAGGAAGGGAAAGATAGATGGGGGAACGCGTTCTTTGCACACAAAAAGGGACAAAAAAGAGAGCGATCGAGCGACGAATCGTGAACTGTTTTAGCGACGGACGAGAGAAAGGAGAAGAGAATCAAATGCTGTGATGGTTTCGATCGATATTTGGTTCGCCAGACCGAAAGACCCTCCATCTTCTCATTTCCTTCTCCATTTTGGACCCCGCATGAGACTCGACAGCTGGGCGGTAGTTGTCTATCGAGAAGGAAGAGGAGAGGAGAAAGCTCCCATGCAAATTCAAAGGACCTCCTCTCTCTCTCTGTGCCTCTTTCTCATTTGGTGGCAACATTGCATGTTCGCTGGACTGAGAAATTGCGCCTTCCCCCTATCCCCCAGTTCGATCCCATGACTCCCTAAAAGAGAGGAAAGAAAGACTCGGAGGATGACTACCGTAGTCTGTGACTACCGTATCCCTGATGGTAGGTCATCGGGAATATCGACCTGCCCATAATGGAAGTGACGATGAAAAAGCGGGAGGGTGAAAGATACGCGAGGTCACGCATCGGGTATCACAAAATGTTTTTGAGCGCTTAGTGAGGCGGAGCGGAGGGGAAGAAGAAAAAGAGATAGAAGCGAACTAGCAAACGTTTCTCTCTCTCTCTCTCTCTGAACGAAAGACGGCGCTAGGGGTGGGGGGAGGGCGACTAGGGGTCGGGTAGAGGGGAGAAGTGAGAGAGAGAAGGGGGAAAGAAACGGCTCCACGGCTCAAAAAACGCTCTATCCTCACGTGAAATGTTTGCGTCGGCTCCCCCCACCCCCAGCCCCCTCCTCCCGCCCTTCCTACCATTG
>LS585879.1:2402644-2418158 GCA_900490775.1 Pristionchus maxplancki
ATGCACCAACCGTGGGAACTGGCAGAATAAGCTAATTTTTGGATATGTTATGCACCTGACCCTACTTCATCACTGGAAACTTTCAAAAGTCGCGGCCCTCTCATAAAACGAATGGTGCAGCGCTTCAAAGTTTCTTGTCTCCCGTTTTTGAAAACCCGGTTATCGGAAAATTGCGATTATCTCGGAAACCATAAGCTTTAGGTTGGTACTCCCCACACAAAAAATGATTCTATACACCAGATTAATAAACTGAAATAGTTCGTGAGTCATGAATCGATGATTTGAATTTCGCATGGTGGTCCCTAGTGTTAGAGTTCGAATAACTGGAATACCCGATAGCAACAGAGCCGGCAATCCGATAGCAAGAGAGAAGAGAAGAACACGACGACGACCATGGGTTTCTAGAGAAAATATCGAATTTTTAGAGGTGCCTAATCTGAAATTTTTCCCAAACCTGCAAGCAAAGTGAATATGATTGTACCGAGAAGCACTCCCACGAATTGAATTGTTTCCACTCGGAATAACTGAAGTATCAGCTCTTTGAGGAACCGCCCATCATGATACCCTTATCCGTGGATTGCAGTATTGTCCATACTCGTTAGCAGCTGAATGGAAGACGTGGCGCTGACGAATTTCGTGGAAGCATTCAGCCTAAAATATGAACGAATAATTAATCACTCGAAAAAGTCAGACTGCAAATTAAAATCGATAATTTTCGGTGCTTTGACTCACGTTGTTAATACACAGACTTTGTCCTATTCTGCATCTGTCCAAGCATTTGTTGCATTTGTCGTCAACCTGAAAAATTCAAAGAAATAAGTTATTTGCATCAGAAAATGGTTCGATGTATCTACTGGCAAGCGAGAGACGATAAATACACGTGAAATAAACTAGCTTACATCATAACAAATGGCATCGAGATGGCTGGCCCCCTCACACTTCTGACTCGGCATGAAATTGAGGAATATGGGCATCAACAGTTGCACATTTGAGATTTGCATCATCTGAGCATATCTTATCCTTATTCATATTTCCTTAGAAAAAAAATGCAACCACTGCACTAGATTGAAAATTATTTGAAATTTATATTTATTTATTTACTGGGAATACAAATAGTATCTAGTAAATATCACATATAGTACAAATAGTAAATAGTACCTGCCAAAAGACAATGATGAAAACATCAAGTCTTGTGATCATCACTAATTCAATCGATTGGAAGGCACTTCTTCCAAACAAGAAGATGATTTCTCTTGATGGCAAGCAAAGACGCTAATCAGAGCTAATTTTGCACTGACCTTTTCTCGGAGAAGCGAGTGACTCAGATGCTTAGTCATCCTTAGAATCTAGACGATCCTTGTCGCTTGATATTGTTTTATGCTAACTTATATCATTGATTCCATCCAGATAAGGAAATGCAAGATCAAACAGAGTTGAAATCGTTTTATTGCAAATGCTTCGCACAATTTTGGAACAACGTAATTACATAATAAATATCAATATGTATTGACTGATAATGACGATAATACAGCCAACAGTGGCAAGAAGGGAAAGGAAATACAAATCATAATCCTGTTGAATATTCTTGAGACTTAGGATGATTACAATTTTATCGGTTAGTCTAGGTTGACGATCCGTTCACCTTCGCAATAGACAATTAAGCTGATTCAAAGCTGAAGATTGAATTGAATGAGAATTTCATCCATTCATAATCCCTCTTTCCTCTCTCCTTCTGATCTCCATCTTCTTCTTCTTCACGCGTCTCATCCATTCGTTTCCCCTGACAACACGAAGATATCGATAGAGAGGAGAAGGGAAGAGGAGGGATGAGTTACCTCCTAATTACATCCCCTCTCTCCTCCCTCGCCGCTCCCGTTCTTTTACCCATTCCTTTGATTTTTCGAAGAATTTTCACATCGTCATCTGGATAATTTCAGCGGGTTGTCGGATGAGACGAATAATCTTCCTGTTGCTCTGCGGAGCACAGCAGGGAATGCCGCAGACGAATATCCAGGTCATTTTCGAAATTGTAGATTTGATTTTAATTAATTAATTGTCAGATCGGTCTGGTGACTGACACATCGACGTATCCTCAAGCCTCGAATGTTCTCAACACGGCGATCACTGATTCAAGGCAGAGTGGAAGGATGTTCAACCTTGTGTCAGTGTCGTTCTAAGACTATTATTGACTCAAAAGTAATGATGTGATCAAAATTAATCAATAAATTGCAGACCCACCACGACTGCGACCAGTTGTGCCGGGAGCGGAATTCAGGTATTTTCTTGTTTCGATAATTCCCAGAAATTCTATACACAGTGATTAAGGGTTTCTGTTCGTGAATGGTTGAAATGAACTCTAACAGTCCTGTTCAGGGCGCTGGAACATTCGCGATGGTCGACGATTTCATGACGAAAAACATCTCGGCAGTCTTCGGTCCAACCTGCTTCAAAGGTCTGAATTATCGAATAAAGTTCTCGAATTTGTGTACTCTCCCTAAAAACCTCTTCCACCCACGGCCTCCTAACGAGCTCATTGATATCTCCATTCAGTCATCGATTCATGTCTCTTCTCACTTCTGTGATAAGCAAGCATCTTTTTCAGACCTGCAAATGTCTTCTCGACTCACTTTCCACTGGAATATCATGCAGTTCAACTTCTGGGATGACCACCCGAGTGACACGCTCGACAACACTGTCGTGCAGGTATGGGTTCAATTATTTATTTTATCAACATTAAATTTAAAATCATATCACAACTCCGCATAATCTAAGTCGCTCCAAATCAGACACAACTTACAACAAGATCCCTCTTGAGAATATCTCCCTTTTGGTTATGCCGTTGTACTACTATTCATGTTATTTCTGCCATCGTAGACTTGATTCGTCTTCCTCTTCATTTCTCCTTCCTCTCACTAATCGTCATACGACAAGTCACGCATCTATCACTCTCCTCACTCCTCATCTTCTTTCGCTCGCTCTAACAGACGAGGGGACTTGAGGAATCGAGATGGGCAGGATCCCATTGATTGCTAGGGATACCAACCAGGATAACAAGTCTTGTGCTTGGAAGGCTATAAGAAAACGAGATAGCGAAGCCTAATTGGGCACTAAGAGCTTGATTAAGTAGATACTTGCCATTGGAGGCGTATGATATCATTAAAACACAATATTTTAAACATAAAATAATTTCAGATGACTACTCGATCTGCTGTTAATGTGGCTGCAAATCTCGTCGCTTCTCTAACCATTCTCGGATGGGACAAAGTAAGTTATTGAGACGCATCAAGACTTTACGGTGAACTTAGTATTAGAAAAGTCAATAAATGAGATCACTGCTCTGATTAGTGAAGTGTCAAGTAGATACTTAATTAACGATGTTTTCTTGCCCTTGGTTGAGATTAGAAGAATCTGATGTTCTTCAGATTGTTATCTTCGCTTGCCCGACGTGTTATGACGACGCGACACAAGGAGCAATTCGGTGAGCTGGACTCTATTTTAACAAATAACAAAATACAATACTATCTGTTATGTTGGCTTTGAACTGCGCTCAAGTAGTTCTTAGCTCTTTCTCACTTTATAAGCTCATTTCATCGTTGGTTCAATTTCCAGGATCAACTACATCATGTCTTATCTTTCCGCGAATGGGATCGGAATCCTCACTCAACGAATTTTCTACGCTTCCGACAACCCCGATGCGATAACATTACAGTTGAATGAGACGAGGACGAAAGGCAGAAGTAAGAATGTCTGGGTGGATTTGGATTATCACTCGACTATCACAGCAATAGAATTCAATTATTTGAAACATCGTCGCAATAGTTCCCGTTTCAGTCTTCCTTCCTCTGGGTGGACCGGACATCTCGACGTATTCCAATTTCATGCAGGCAGCTAAAATGGCTGATCTCGCATCCTACGACTATGCCATCGTTCTGGCGATCAATTCGTGAGCCTCTTCTGTAATTATCTCTTATTTTCAGCTGTTTTGCTAGTATGATTTCAACAAATCCCAATTAATTCAGATACAACGTCAACGGTCTTTCGATGCCATGGAAGACGACGCCCAGTCTGCAGCCGTACTATGAGAAAGCCATCATCGTCAGTTTATTCCATGGGTTCATCAAACCACTAGTTGAGACCCCCAATGAGTGGGTTGAAGAATAATTGGGCAAACTTCCGAGAATGCGAAATACATACGTGCCTGTCAAAAGTTCGGTTCTTTTCGAAAATTGAACCAAATAAGCGGATATTTTAATCTCGATGTCCTTTTCTTCTTTCCACTTCTCCGTACTACTTATTATCTTCTCGGAATGACAAGAACTTCAGGTCTACAACGATTGCTACTCCGCCAAAGTAGCGAGTGATTTTGCTAAGACGATTGGAGTTTCGACAAGTGCAGCTGTAATTAATTCATAATTAATAGGCCTTAATTAGTTAATTAATAATTTCTTTAATATTGTTTATTCGCAGGACCAACTCGCCCTGTACATGACCCTCTACGAGACACTCTTCTTCTACAACAATCTCATCGAGGCACAGAAATTCGTGCAGGATAGTAGGGTGAGTGCAAATCAATGACTAAATGTGTGATATTTTCCAATGCAATATTTCAGGGACTTCTAAACTTCGTGCGCAAACAACTCTTCACTGGTCCATTCGGGAACTACACTCTCAATGAAGTGACGAATAGAATCACGCCTTACAAAGTGGTGCGTTCCGAATGAATACTGAACATTCTCGCAAAAAACATTGTACAGGTGCGCATAAAAGATGGCGACCCTCAAGAGCTGACGTCCATTTCCTTGGAGAGTTCGCAGTGTCCTTCGGATCCTTCCAAGCAGTGTATGCAGCTGGTGAGATTTATCAATTGTTAGCCCGTTTGATGTCTAATTCTGCACTCAGGTGGCCCGCCTAATTGACACTGGCAATTCCACGATGGACCTCCCTTTGGACATGCCTGTCTGCGGATTCGAAGGAGAATTGTGCGAGCAGACCAGGTTTGAGAGCATTGATTCTCTGTCAATTGCAAGACAAAATAAAAAGAGTTATTAATAAATAATCATTTTCCAGCACAGTTCTCGTCATAATTGGAATCGTCGCTGGTCTCGCCGTCCTCTCCATTCTATTCTTCATCTATCGCAGAGTGTAAGTTGACTGAATTTTATGTTGAAATTCATTTTCGTCATCAGTCATTTCCCATTACAAGAAACAAAAAGCGGGATTCTAATGTCGCATCAACTGGTGGTTGCTAGGGAAATGGTTGCTTCTTACTGCGCAAAGAAAGTCATTAGGCTAGGCTCATCCTGAGTAATCAAGAAGGGAAGCATCTCGTCGAGAAAGAAAATATTATGGCAAAGGCTGTATTTTGCAAGCAGAAAACGTAAACTAATCCTTATCAGGAAAGGCAACGAGATCCGTGATATGCCGTGGTCCGTGCCTTTCTCACACATTCTCTTCATTGAGACGAACAAAGAAGAGGGAGAGAATAGCAAGAATAATCAAGGTGAGAATATTGGATGAACACAATAGTAATGTTTTGAAGAGTCTTTAGCACATCAGCATTATATCTTTCAGAAACGGATGAAAGAAAACTCTTGCAGATAACTCATTCCAATCGCTGCAGCTACTTCAAGAGTTGGGTCCACCACCGGGAACGGCTGGAGGCAGTAGAGATGTATGCCTTACTCATTGTTATTCATTTCTTCCTGATTTTCTATGACTTTTGTCATTGCGATGCAATCTCTCTTTTCCTTGATAGGAAATACCAATATTGAATGTTTTTTTAGGAAACGGGAAAAGTGAAAGCGGAGAGATCTCGGAGCAGAAACATTCCTCTTCCTCCCAAAGCAAAGCTCGCTACGATTATCAATGTAACAACTGTTTCAACGATTTCGTGAAAAAAATATTACAGAACTTCGCATGTGTTTACACATACCCGTTTATTGAGAAGCGATCGAATTTCAATCGAGAGGAAATCTCACTTTTCTACCAGGTATTTATCTCAAATGATTTCGCCCTTTGCATACGAGGAGTTTCTAGTACTTCGAGACCTTTTGTCATAGCTGTAAAATGAGCATTCACAGGGATACATTTATCGCAAAATCGACTCATAATCTCATGATCTCATCACTAACTGATGATACTGGCAAATTGACTGTGGCAAAAAAACGAAAGAGAGAAAACAAAACCAGAAAATGGAATAAGCTCAGAAAGTTTCTTATTAATCAGAAGAAGCAAGTTCGCAGAAGAACTTCTTCCATTTCTAAACATAAACAATTTTAATTCTATATTCTGAACTTCTAATAACTCAGACCCTGGCCTTCTAGTGGATATGATTAGGGACATGAGGTGGTTTTATGTATGAATGTCATGAGGATTTGAGCAAAATTTCCTCAATTAATTAGTGAATTATTAATTAGTGATGTTCGTCCTTCTCCTTGCCATTGTGAATTATAATAGCCGAGGGAAGTTGGGGTGCGGACTTCGAATTTTTTGGATGTCGAGAGAAATCATTCTCTGTGGCACTGCGAGAGAAACCACCCTGAAATGGAACTTATTAATATCTACATTAGTATCTATAAAAGTTCTTCAGTATATTTTTACGAAATCTCACTCTGTGCGCCATAGCCATGTAATCGTCACAGATATCCTCCTCTCCATGGAGAGAAACGGCGTCTCTTAGCTCCTTGATCTGGAAACAATTTTGTTATTGAAAATCCACTGAAATCAAGAGAAAAATCTCGAGGAAGTTTCGAATTACCTCCTCCATTTTCTTGTCGAACATTTGACTGAAGAGATTGTAGAGAGACTCCATATTGGGCTGACCCATGGGGCAAGTCGGCTCGTGACCTACAGATTTTACTTATTCAGTACACAAAACATTTTAAAAAATCAACACCATCGCATTTCAAACACACAACTCAAATTAACTTTTTAACTGACCAATATTCGAGGGGCAGCCGCAGTGTCGCTGTGCTCGCGCCAATTCCTCACTGAAAAATGAGAAATAGTTTCTTGAAATTTACTTATCAAAGTACTTCTTGATAGCTGAAAGTTGTTTGTGCTGTGGCTGCCACTTAGTCACACCCATCGCATCACGGAGAGTCAACTTAGCGTAAGCTCGAATGATCTGAGAAGCGACGTTATCATCATTTGTTGGATGGCCATACCTTAGTCGCATCGAAGTTTCTCGTCTTTGCATGATCTTTCATCAGAATCGGACAGAGTATGTTGTTGTTGAGGCGCTCGAAGCTACAAATCGAGATATCGTATCTCTTCTTCAAGATCAGATAATACTCACTCATGCACGAGCGATGCGTGTCCCTTCTGTCCCGCAATGTCCTCCACTCCAGAGATTATGTAGTCGAGATACTGCAATGGTCATTGATCATTGCAGATTATGCACCATCAACGAACCTTATTGTACACTGTCTCGGCCATGGTTGGATCCTCGACCTTCTTCCTCTCCACGTTGAGATAGTTGACGAGTGGGCGAATTGTCGAACCCTGCAATGTCGAAGATTCAACGACTCTCTCCATCAAATTCAGCGCTAACCTGCAAGAATACAGTGAAGAAGATGACAGCAATGGTAGCCGTGAGGAACATGTCCTTAGCTGGAACCGCTGAGGAAATGGAAGAGGCCAGACCGAAGGCTATCGCTCCTCGAAGACCACCATAGCAGAGGATGAATTGATCCACCTGGATGATTTGCCAACATGTACATGTATTTTTCTACAATGTTGTATGAGAAAATTATATCAACATACCATGGAGAAGGATTTTCCTCTAAATCGATTGAGGAATGCGCATTGGAAGATGACGCCGATCGTGCGTACGATGATGCAGAGAACGATTGTCAGAGAGATGAAAGCACTGCAAATATTCTGATTCGATCAATAGCTGCGGAATGAGAAAAAAGAAAGAATAAAACGTACAAATCCCACTCGATATCCGACTTGGCGACAGTGGAGAGACCCAGGAAAAGGAAGATGACCGTCTCGGAACTGGAGCTGAGCATCTGGAATTGTTTACTGTTTAGAAAACAACTTTGGCATGTACAGGGAAAGCGGCTTCGATCAATCGCCGATTACCTTGGTGAAATACTTGACTGAATTGGCGGCGCTCGTGGACACATTTCCCTTGATGTACTGCTTCATCGCCATTCCGCACACAGCTATTCTTCAATTTGTTAATTAATATTAATTAACTAATCAACTAATTACGCGATAATTGGCGACAGCGAGAGCGTCTCAGCAGCGAGATATCCCATGTAGGGAACGAGGAGAATGAAGCATGGAGCGAGGATTAGAACGTGCTCAGAGTATCTGAATGGAGTTGGCATTTTAACCTCCGTCCTGGATTCATAATCATCGGATTCTAAACCTACTTAGTGAAAATAGCAGTGAGGAATGCTGCCAGAAGTCCCACGATAAGACCTCCGAGGGATACGACGAAGAAAGAGGCTGTGCCTGAAAAGAAATGGAATTTGTTTCGCTGAGTTTCATTGTTCGAGGATTTGATCTTCCGAATTCTTCACTCACCAGCGAGGAAATCGACAGCCTGCACCTCCTCGAGACTGCTGAATTGCTTGAAGAGCTCGTATAGAACCTGCAATCTGTTTTATTTTCGCTTTGCTTGCTCGATTTTGCTCAACTGACGTCACTAAAGTACAAATTGATCACTCAATAGTGATCAAGATCACTTAGAGAAGTTCTCATTCACGTGCGCTAACTTTCCCGATCTAATGATATCATTTCTCTCTACACATGGTCGTGTTGTTGCACAATCATGATAAGGATCGACAAGAATGATCTGAATCTCTCTCTTTCCCATGCTCTCTATCACTTTCTGATCTGTTCTTCCCGGGAAGAACAGAGAGAGTGAGTGGGAACTCCAAATGGCATTGCACAGTGATACGCCGGTTGATGGTCGGGAGAAGTTGGAAGAGCGAAGAATAATTCTCCCGTTTCTCGATGTTCTCTCATCCGTCAGAGTGGTGATCTACTCTTCCTTGTGTATTAGTCCCTACTCAAGAGTAGTAATCTTCATGCACTCATTGTAGACGAGAGAGCATGGGAATGGAGGAGATCGCTCTTATCCTTGAGAGATTGAGAGATCGTCATTGCACGTAGTAATCTATTGAACTGTGCATTCATGGAGCCTCGCGTTTGTCAGTGTTTCGAAGGTGTGACCAAGCAATGGGCGAGGAATCGCCGAACTTTGATTGCTCCAACTGTCAACACACCATTTCGCCGAACAAAAACTAGGCAAGGATCAATTTGTATTGCCTCTCCCGTGTGTGGCTACAACGTAACCCATTATCACGTAAACATCATTATCAATACACACGATGACCTACCACAGTGACTCCATCGTTGAAGAGTGCCTCTCCGAAGACATTTACGAAGATAAAATCGTTGACGTGAATTTCCTATTTAAAATTGATAAATAAATTGCAAAATGAGCAACAAGAACCTCGAAAACCGCAATAACGGCGACTGGATCGACAGCAGAAATGAGAGAGGAAAATTGCAGAATTTCGAAAGACGTGAAATCATGGGAGAATTGAATGAACCCGGCCAGTATGTAAAGCGAAAATCCTGAATTTATTTTAAAAATATAATTAATATTCGAAAAATACCTATTGCGAGGGCGTTGAAAAGGGTTCCTACTACTGAGAAGAGAAGGATTGAATCCCAATTCTTGAAGAAAGCACGATTGGGCATGAAGTAACCTCAAATATCTATTTTATTTGTTTAACAAAGATGTTATTGATACCCGCGTCAAAGATAATAGGAGGCAGTAGGTACAGAAAGAAGGAGTGACTCTCCAGTGTGAAGTGGGACTTGTTCACTTGCGTTTTCTGCAAAGGTTGCTTTCATTTATCCCTTTCCAGTATTTTCTCACCTCTAACAGAATTCCAATCGCCAATCCCACTGCGATCAGCAGCGAACTCTCCGGGAATATCTTCGTTAGCGAACTTGCGCGATTGAAAACTGCAACGAGACTCCCTTTCTTGATCTTTGATCTCTGTCTACTCACTCAATTTAGCGATGCACGCGAGGAAAAGCCAGAAGACAATGATGAATGGCGTCGATGTTGAGTGCCATTTGAACTCGGCTACCTGTGGGGTTGTTTTTGTACTAAAACAAACAACAACAATAACAAAGACAACTCACGTGGACTCTTTCCTCATGTACAAGAGATCGATTGTGCCCCTCGATCAACGAGGAATCGTTTGCATCTTTGGCATCGGCCTGTGATGAGAAGAGGAAGAGGAGGAGAAAAATGAGGAATCGAGGCATCGGGAGGGGAACGATGGCACGAGTTGGTCACTGCAATGAACTGAGTCAATTGCGTACTGATGGCAAGGAATGGACAGTGGTTAAAATACTGAGTTGTTTTCGTAACCGGATGTTCTCGAAACGACGAAACGACTGAATCAGAGTGGTCGAGATCAATTTAATCACTCTATCCAATTTGCATTATCTCTCGCTAGTTAGAGATAACAAGAGAGCAGGCAAAGAGGAGAGAGGCAGATCACTGCTGACTAACGGCGCTTAGCCGATCGAACGGAGAAGGGAAAGTGATCAAATGGGAGTGACAGCTATCAACTTCTCGTTCGAGATCTTGAGGGGACTCGTTGTATAGAGTTCACCCCCTGTGATCCCATGAGGAACAGTAGGGTGAATAACAAGGGGATAACGGGTAGACTAGTCCGAGAGGAGTTATTGCGGGCAACCAGAGGACGTCTACTCCATTTTATGTCTCGGTGAGCGACCTAAGAAGGTTACATGAAAAGATACTCGCTATTCGAATTGCAACAAAGGGAGCTCAAAATGGACGATAAGGCGCGATTGATTTGCGGCGACTGACATCGAGAATCGCTCCCAAAACACGACAACAATCCCATAAAATGATGGCACGTTTTCCGATAGTGCAGAGAAGAGAATGGAAATGGGGCGCCGCAAGTTTCGCGTTGACTTGAGGGGATTATTCAAATGGGAAATGAATGATGGGCCCAGTGCTGAAGAATGAACAGACGTGACGTAATATGTTGGTGGATGGCCATAAAAAGTAAAGGTGGAAGCTGATTCTGGGGATGACGTGGGGGACAATTGTGTGAAAGGGTGTGGGAACTAGCGCATTACTCGTGAAACGATCTCTTCTCTCTCTCTCTTTCTCTCTCTATGGATTACGTGAGATCGAACTTTGTATAACAGCCAAACGGATGCACCCGCAAATTGAGCTACAACAATTTCACAACTGGACAAGTGCATTCTTTCTTCTTTCGTCGCCCTCAATCCACAAACGAAATGGGAAAATGAAAATGTCAATTAAACGTGGCAGCGCGAACATATCCAAGAGGAATCTGTGACCAGTGGAGAAAATAGAGTGACTCATCTCTGCACTCTGACAACAATGTGTAACCAAGCAAATATTAATTATGTAATCTAATTTTTTCAGATGAAATTGTGCGTGCACGACAACATCAACGCCTTCCTTGGCATCTCGTACGATTCTCCTCAAATGTACGTTGCCTGGCAGCAGTGCTTCAAGGGAACACTCACTGATGTCCTGCAGACTGCCGCGGTAAGCATATTTTCATAAAAAAAACAGTATCGGAGATTATAGAAGGTGATGTGTCAATAGCAGCTAATCAATTACGCACTTGAATATGTACTTAAATGTAAAATAGATACTGATGAGACATTTCAGTCGGATCAGACACAAGTTGAAGCGAAGCGAATGTCAAACAACATCCGGGGAGCATTCGTGAGAGATATGCTAAAGGTTTGAAGGTTTAAAGGTCTCATTAGAGTGTAGTTTGTATGGAAATGTGTGCAGATTTCTCAATGAATTCTTCTCTGTTCAGGGCCTGGAATTCTTGCATAACTCGGGCGTTCAATTCCACGGAGCTCTCAATCCGAACAATTGTCTCATCGACTCCCATTGGATTCTCAAGCTCAGCGGATTCGGCATCAATCGACTGCTCAATCGGTAAATTTCTGATCGTTTTCAGATAGAAAAATGTACGATGCAAGTGTTTATTGATCCCTTATGACATATCCCATGTGCAGTTGCAAGAAATCAAACACACAAAATGGAGAGTTTATTGTGCATTTGCAGTTGGCGTCACAAGCGAACGATCTCAACACCGGACAAGTCTACTTTCATTCCAAACTCGGGTAAATGAGATATAAACATCATAAATAACATTTTATTATTATTAAGAATTGCACTACTACGCTCCTGAGATTCGTCGATATTGGAAGGATGTTCATTTGAGTGGAAGGTCGGAGATGGATCAACTGACTGATATCGTAGGGAAGAAAGCGGTACGCTTTTATTTTGTTATTATGATTGAGTAGATTATATACCCCAAAATGTATCGCTGACCTCTTCTTATTTCTGCAGGACATTTTCTCCTTTGGAATGGTTCTCTACGAAATTCTTTTCAAGAAGAAATTCGTCACTATCGATGATGATTATGGTGAGTTTTATGTCTTCGCAGAGAAGATCAGATCAGCTTTCTCTATTTGTTTTCTTCTTATTGAAACATGAATTCAGGAGTGCCGATGGACGACGAATTCAACGTTGGCGACGCTCCCAATTATCTTTTCCATTTCGAAGCCGAAGAATTGGTTAGAGCACTATACTCTATATAGTCTATACATTTTTTACACATTAAACAACATTTTCAAATTACGAAATAAATCTCAGATTCCGTCGTCGATTTTCGTGCCAGTAGACGAAGACGTCCACGTCGATCTCAGCACGGTTCGTCGACCTTCTGAATCTTACATTCTTGCCCAATTCAGAACATGCAAAAGTGCTGGAACCAAGATCCCGAACAGAGGCCACAACTCATTCTCATGAGGAGGATCACCGACACCACTCTTAAAGTGTACGTTAAGTGTTTCGGAAATGAGCTGCAAACAAGCTAATGATCACAATTTCGCAACAAGTAACGGCGTCGTCTTCAGAAGCGGCAGTTTAGTGGATGCGATGATGAAGAACATGGAGAAATACACGGATGATCTCGAGCTTCTCGTAAGGGAAAGAACAGAACAATTGGAAGAAGAACAAGAAGCGTCAGAGAATCTTCTGCTCGAGTTACTACCGAGGTATCAACTGCTGGAGATTCGAAGTTAATAGTACATGGGTTATTGCAGATCGATTGCGAACGATCTCAAAACGGGCAAGCATATTGAGCCGAAGACATTCAAACACGCAACGATTCTCTACTCGGATATCGTCGGATTCACGAGTCTTTGCTCTGAGAGTACGCCCATGGAGGTGAGCACGAATTATGGTGTTGAAACTGCATTTATCCATGGAATGAGACCAACGAGAGAGCGTGATTAGTATTTAGCATACTGATTCCTCAACGACAACGCGATTCAGGTGGTGAAACTTCTCTCTGGGATCTTTCAAGCCTTCGACCACATCATCAGCAGACACGACACTTACAAGGTTCGTCAGCAATATTTTCGAACGAACGTTCCTGTATCTTAGCAATCGACTGGGAAAATCCTTTTTTTTCAGGTTGAAACGATCGGCGACGCGTACATGGTTGCCTCTGGAGTGCCCGAAATGAGCAAGAACCATGTGAGGAATGTCGCCCAAGTCGCACTCAAGAACAGAGAGGTATTTTTTCGTTTATTTTCTCTTTACGAGGCCGAAGTCTTGTGAAGAACATTCTCGTTCAGTTCCTGGAAGGCTACGAGATTCCGCATCGACCGGGCCAGCATCTTCACTGTCGATGGGGATTCAACTCCGGCCCCGTCTACACGGGCGTCGTCGGCTTCAACGCGCCCCGATACTGCATCTTCGGCCATACGGTGGGGACGATGAGTACGGCAGGTCAGACTAACGATTTGCAGGTCTCGTTGGCCGCAAAGATGGAGTCTTCGGGCATTCCTGATCGTATCCAGATGACAGTGAAGAGTCATCAATTGCTCACAGCTCGATTCCCCGAGTTCAAGTGCTCACCCAGAGGACAAGTCAAGGTGGAGGTGAGGCATTGTCCTTCTATTTTTGTTGAAAAATTTAAAAATCAAAGATGAATCTTTCCTTGGCAGGGTCTGGGCACGTTCCTCACTTACTGGTTGGATGGAGTGGAAGAGTTGCTGATCTCGGATCGATCATCGTACAAGAGGACAATAGAGGACAGTGAGAGGGGATCTATGGAGAGGGAGATGAGTATGATACCCGATCGACCGAGTGTTCTAGACTGAGAGGGATAAATCAATTCAGAAATTCCCTTCTGCTTAGTCTTTCGGGTGCTCTCTCTGAATCCCTGTTCTTATGGTGCTCCCTACATATTCTTTCCACCCATTGTTCTCACATGCTCTGTTATTGTACAAAATCTGGTTGGTTCAATGCAATCCTGGCATACCTTGCATAAACTCTTATTCTTTATCTCAATAACTCTGAACAACACTGAACAATTACACAATTACGAAAACAACATGCTACATTACTCTACAATCTTATCTACTCTCAACACATTATGAACATGGAATATCGATTAGATGAATTGGAGACGGGGATACCGTAATACAGTCAGTTGGGATCGTGGCTTCAGTTATCGAGTTTCTCAATGTAGGAGAGACACTCTTCGACGTCATCCTTCGATCCGAGAATAATGGGAGATCGCTGATGGATGGCTGTGGGATGGATGTCCAGAATGCGCTCCTTGCCTGCACAATTATTGAGATTTAGGTGCATTGTTTAAAAGCATTGAATCATCATTATCTTGCCCGCAAATAATTTCGAAAACACACAAATCAAACGTACCAGTAGTTGCGAGTCCTCCTGCCTGCTCCATGATGTATGCCATCGGATTGCACTCGTAGAGGAGACGAAGCTGCAGAGGGGGGAATTATATTGGCCTCATTGAGACATCTCTCGATTGCGGGGTTAGATATCTTCAGTGGCGAGCTCGTTTTTCACAAATCCAGTGAAATTTCTCAGTGCTTCTTTCACCTTTCCACTGGGAGCAGAAGCAGTGGGAGGGTAGAGGAAGATTCCTCCATTGAGAAGAGTGCGATGAACATCTGCCACCATCGAACCGACGTAACGCTGACCGTACACCTGAAAGAGACAGGGGTCAATTACTAAAACTACAGGAATCAGCATCCACCGTGTTTACCTAGAATTGTAAAGGATCTAACTTTTAATTTAAAAATTCCAGAAAGATCAAAGATCATCTCCTCACCTTCTTGCCTGCCTCGGGCTCCTTGCGAGTGCGAATGTACTCGGCTATTCCCTGTAACATTGTTGATTAAAACCTACTTATCCAAGATTCACCCTATAGCGACTTTCACTCAAATCGCTATCCTTTTTCCTTTTTTATTCAATTAAAATCCCCTTTACATTAATCCAATCCACTCTTCTCCCTCATTCCAATTACTCTTTCTAATCCCTCCCTTTACATTTCATTTCCATACCTCACTCTCCCTATATATAGGTCTCCTTTCCCACCCTTCTTTAGAGCACCACTGAACCTCT
>LS585879.1:2423462-2455522 GCA_900490775.1 Pristionchus maxplancki
ACCGACCCGACCCACCGTATTGAGACAATAAAGAGTTATTGTAAAGACTCTCACTCGCAATACCACATCGTACCGTACAACATCTACAGTACACCACACACGTTTTCCCCGAGCGTTCTCTAAGTGTATCCCTGCTCCTACTCGGTTACTGTATCGTCGATACCTTAACCCGAGTTTGAGTATCGTGGGTCGCTAGAGTCCGCATACACCCTTTCCATATTCTACAGCATCATCATCACAATCTCAATACCTTGCTCCATGTCTGTGCGTATCCTTCATTGATGGAGTAGATGGATCCTCTCGGTTTGCACTTCATATCGGGATGAGTGAGGATGAACTCACCGATCGACTGCAATATAATTGATTCACTTTTTAAACTTTAATTCATTGCGAAAACAAAAGAAGTTTGAATAGAGAATACGCTTGAATATTAGTAGAAATGATGCATTAAAAAACTGACGGGATCGAGTGTGAATCCATTGACTCCGTCTCCCGTCGACAGCACGACCATACACGCAGATCCATAGAGGGCATAGCCTGCTGCCACCTGAGATTAATAAATTAGATATACGCATTATCCCCTTCTTCTTGTCTATCCACTCACCATTTCCTTTCCGGGACGAAGCACATCGGAAACCGTCGGTGCGCCCGGGTGGCGCTGAAAAGAAAATTGACAATTACCACTGATTGAAATCATTCTCATATTTTTGGCCCATCCTACCACACGGGCTTAGTTTCTAATTGATTTATAGCTGTATAAAAAAACCTTTGTTCTTTTCCTCTTACCTTCTTGTAGATGCCGAAGATGGTTCCGATGGACACGAGGCAGTCGATATTGGACGATCCATCGAGAGGATCGAATGTCACGATGTAATTACCACGACGACGCTCTTCCACCTGGAATACAAAGAATAGGTAACTTGGAGTGCGGCAGTCAATTACTAGAAAATCGAAATCATTAGCTGATATAAGTCCCAATGTAATCCCCTCATCATAAGGACCAAAAAAATACCCAACATGTCCCTACTTGGTGAAAATTATGTATTTCGTCATTATCGAGTGATAAAATGAATAATCATTAGTTGATATCAGTCCCAATGTAATCCCCTCATCATAAGGTTCAAAATGATACCTAACATGCCCCTACTTGGTGAAAATTATGTATTTCGTCATTATCGAGTGATAAAATCAATAATCATTAGTTGATATCAGTCCCAATGTAATCCCCTCATCATAAGGTTCAAAATGATACCTAACATGCCCCTACTTGGTGAAAATTATGTATTTCGTCATTATCGAGTGATAAAATGAATAATCATTAGTTGATATCAGTCCCAATGTAATCCCCTCATCATAAGGTTCAAAATGATACCTAACATGCCCCTACTTGGTGAAAATTATGTATTTCGTCATTATCGAGTGATAAAATCGATAATCATTAGTTGATATCAGTCCCAATGTAATTCCCTCATCATAAGGTTCAAAATGATACCCAAGATGACCCAACTTGAGAAAATTATGTATTTCGTCATTATCGAGTGATAAAATGAATAATCATTAGTTGATATCCGTCCCAATGTAATCCCCTCATCATAAGGTTCAAAATGATACCTAACATGCCCCTACTTGGTGAAAATTATGTATTTCGTCATTATCGAGTGATAAACTCGATAATCATTAGTTGATATCAGTCCCAATGTAATTCCCTCATCATAAGGTTCAAAATGATACCCAACATGCCCGAACTTGGTGAAAATGATGTATTTCGTCATTATCGATTGATGAGAATAATATTAAAAACACACGCTTTTTTACTCATCGGCGATGAGTCGTAGACACCATAAAAAGAAAAAAAATATGTTCGAATTCAAAAATGCACCCACTTTGCACCTAAATAGTTTGCTGATACTTCCAAAGTGGTATCACATTCAAATAAGGACGCCGTTCCATGGTACAGCCTGGCACTGTCGCGCGACCGACCAATCAACGGTTCCAGAAGGGGGCGGAGCCTATCCTGGGGGTATAAAAGGACAAGATTTTGGCATAATCTCATTCATTACCCCACCGCTAGCTACCGACTAGACGTCTTTCGATGCTCTCTCTCTTTCTTGCTTTCCTTTTCCCGTTTTACTTAAATATTTCCGCACATTATAACTCGTCTCATCTCAACACTTCCGCGGAAATTTCTTACTCGACTCTTCCCTTCCACGACTCTTCTCTTCTAAACACCTGCTGCCACATTCTGATCAACGGAACTTCGGTGTCATTTCCCGGCTCTTCACCCCGAATTGACCGGCTCTCAGAGATTATTCAACACCGTTTTCTTATCTCAGTCTCAATCTTTTTCTTTTGGCAGGATCGTCAGGATGACTCACTCGCCCCAGGCAAGGAATTATGTCCAGCTTATTGTGTGCACTTTCTTTTTTAAATTATTAATGTATAACTCGAACGAACCTCGATGTGGTCGTCGTTCTCCTCCGACACGAGCATACACGTCGTCATCGACGACTTGAGCATGTTGATCATCAGTTCATTCGACAGCACGTCCAACTTCTTCACTTCTTCTCCCTGCACATTCGTCGCCCCCGCGATACCGTACCTGCACGAGAGGGACTGTAAGAGGGACACGGTAGGATAGAATCGATCGATAGTTGTTGTTGCCCGTTTCGTTGTAGTTTATGTAGATGCAGTAATAGTTGCACTCTAGTTCGCTTGTCATAATAATGTAGTTGCATTGTGCTAGTAATAATACTAATCTTCTCCGTATAAAGTATTTTCTCTTCGTCATCTTACTTGTGCAATGTACGGGTATTTTTCCATGTTATCTGCACATTTCAGGGGCAATTCATAAAGATCAAAGATCAAATCTCGTCTCACAGTTTGGCGAGTCCCGCCTTCTGGGTGGCGGATGCGATGGCCTTCACAGCCACGAGCATCGAAGTGAGGAGATTGGTGAAGTCACCCGTCGCCTCGGGATGCTTTGCCTGACCCTGCAAGAAGAGAGATCAAAGATCAGTCGATCCATTGATGAGTGTGCTCGCTAGTTCCAACGTAGTGCTTGCTAGCACTAGTAATACTAATCAATCTGTATAGCTTTTAAGCTTACCTAAAAGTAGCAAAACTACAAAAAGCATGAGAATTGGTTTAAAATAGTAAAATGGAAAATCGTGGATGGACAGTGGAATAAGAGCAAGGCTGCATTGATGAACTACTGAGAACTATTGCGACAAATAGTTCAAACAACCTGATCGATAAATGGCTCTGGCTCACCTTCTAACAATAAAAACTTATTAAAACTGTCAGATCAAAGATCGAACCTGGATGACATAACGCTGGAGCGTCATCGAGTCCGTCTCGATTCCAAATTGCTTCGTATCCGACATTATCGATTGATCGAGAGGAGAAAGACTGATCTACCTGGAATGAGAAAATGTTGATCAACAATAATGATACGTAACAGAGCACAAAGGAATGAGATAGAAGGAAAGAATAAATAAGAACAAGTAGAATTGGAAATGGAAATAGCGACGGAGGTTTGTCAGAGCACATTTAATCACAATAAACGTGAGTGATCAGTGATCAGAGTGCGCTCATCGCTTTGAAACGAGATCAGATCAATCGACCGACTCTCCCGATTTTATTTGGAGAGTTCGATCATTTCTCGAAAGTTTAGGAATTGACAAACATGTCTAGAACTTCTCGCCGGGATGAGGAGAGAAAGGGCGAGAGTTCGGCTCTTGAACTCGACGAAATTGAGAGAGCGATCGATTCAAGGAAGTAGTAATTTTTCGAAAAAAATAGTCGAGTGAGATGTAGAATGGATGAACAAGGGTATACTCTGGACAATGATGCGAGAAGATGAGTAAAACGAGATAAAATGAGACTGAAATAGCAACAAACAGTCAACGCAAGGTCAGTTGCGTAGAGAAAGAGAAGAAGGAGGAGTGGAGAGAACGTTCAAACGATGGGGTGAGTGATACTTGGCGAGGAGATAGTAGGAGATCGGAGAGGGACAGAGAAGAAGACAAACTAGTGAACACGTAGAAAGAAGATACTGAAGAGAGAAAGAGAACGTCGAGAAACCTCAACAAGAAGGTTTCACCTCGGCTACTCAAGAAAACAATGAATTCACTGCAATCAGAGCAGAAAATGGCGTGGTATTCTTCAATCGAACCACCGAAGTCAAAATTCGTGAAGCAGGGGAGACAACTAGTGGAACGAATACTCGCGAGCTCAATGGACCCGGTAGTTCAGACGGCTAAAACACTCGGCTACGTGCCTTTCAATTGACTATGCGAGAGAAAGAGAGGGCAGACGGGTAAGGAGAGGGAGAATGGGAGAGATGGAGGGATGGAGAGAGGCAACTGTTCAAGGAGAGACGGCGAGGGGGGTCAATGGATCAAAGAAGCAATGGTCCGTCTCTCACTCGTTCATCCTCTCTTCTCGGTCACACAAAGTACGAGAACACTGTTAGTCAATAGGAGCTAGATCGAAGTAGCAGAATGCCAATCTCAGCCCAATCTTGAACCTTGAAATGAATCAATAGCCACAAACTTGGCACGACTCCCCCACCACGTGGGGTTAGCAATAGAGTTCATTTATAGGAGATAAGATCTCATAGAAACTCAGAAAATCAATACCCCAATGTAAAAACGGAACAATAAAGTGCCAGTAAATATACTTTCTTTGCAAACATCTAACTGACCGCCTAACAATTTTTGCAATTGCAAGGAACGTAAATGGGAAACAATGCAAGATATCACCTTATCGTCTCTCACAAGTGTCCATCCATCCTTATTCTTATCACTTCTCGTACACAACACTTTATCAAATCTGAGCGAGGAAAACAATCAATCAATCAATCGATACTCGTTTACGAACAGAGTATCTAAAATGGCTTAATCTACCGATAGAAAACTTTCGAGCACTATTAACACTCGTAAAATAATAACGAACAAGAAAAGATGATATTGCAGGCCTAATCTTACAAAGAAAATGAAACCAGATGGAACTACCTCTACAATATGCAATTGTCGATTACGGTATCGATCGGAGAGGGGATACGGTAACTACCGTAGTCTATGCCTTCGCCTTGTACTCGGCATCGATGAGCTTCGCAATCGTGTTCAGCTGGATGTTGGAGGTTCCCTCGTAGATCGTTCCTGCAAAGATCAAAGATCATATGGACAACACTAGGCAATTTGCAGTTCCATCAAATAGTTGTTCGCTCACCAATCTTGGCATCTCGATAGAACTTCTCAACGGGGAATTCCTTCGTGAAGCCGACGCCTCCCAGCCATTCGACGCACTGGAATGCATTAATTATTTTTGATTATACTTATCTACTATTAAAAGCCCAGCGTCTGTCTGTCCCCCTTCCCCGGGTCAAGTAAACAAGTCGCGTCGTCTAGGAATTGCGAAATATGATGAAATCGTAAGAGTGACGAAATCACCGCCGTAGGCGGGGAACGACGCTCTCCTGGTCTCAACAATAACGTCTTGCTAAAATATTCAGAGTTTCCAAAGTACAAAAATTTTTGCCCCATGCATTTAAAAAAAAATCACTGAATCCTCTCACCTTTGAAGTGGTCTTAGACGCGACGATGGATGAGTACAACTTGGCCATCGCAGCTTCTTTCACGAACGAGAGACCAGCCTCCTGAAAAATAATTGATTTTGAGATACCTATTATTGAGCAGTATCCCCTCCCTACCTTCATTCTGGCAGCATTGTAGACGAGCATGCGTGCAGCCTCGATCTCCATTCCCACTTCGGACACTTGGAAGGCCATTCCCTGCAGTGATTATGTTATTTTCAGCTTCAATGTATCCATCACTTTTTTAAAAAGTTTTCTGGACTGGTTCTTGCTGACTTCTTGTTTAAGAGGAGATTGAAGAATGAAGATCAAAGATCAAACCTGGAAGTCAATGAGACGAGATCCGAACTGCTTGCGCTCCTGGAGATACGGAACGGAAGCATCGAAGCAACCCTGCAAAGAGTGGAAATAATTGCAGGAAATAATTCCACGTTGTCTACACGTTTAGAAATCGATCGATGTTTACATAACCACTAGGTTATCATGGCCATTTCTTCCTCGGAATCATTTAAACGGTTGCGTAAATTGTTTATTATGCGAGCGTTTCTGGGCAACCATTCTCAAGTACCGGAAGGCCCCGTGTTACGGGCAAAAGAGAAGGGGGGGGGGTAGACAGAGAGATCCATCTCTCCCTCTCTCTCGCGTTACTCCCACCCGCTGGTCTCCCTCCCTTCATCTTCTCTTTCCACTCTCATCTGTCTAACGCGCCATCGCAATATCGCGATATTTCACATCATTTCAGAAATACGGCTGTAATTGTTCACTACCACATCCTTTTAGGTTCATTTCTTGCAAAACGATGCTCTAAATGTCACTCGAAATAGCTTTGTCATCAAATGTCCCCCCTCCCCCTCCGTAATGCGTCTCTCCCTCTCCAATACTCTGCTCGTCTGACCACTCTCGCCATCCGCGTATTACGGGAGAGCGACAACGCGTCCACTCAAGGCCGCCCTTTCCTCTGCGTTCTCTGCCTCTTTTCGAATTGCCTCCCGCGTGCATGTCGTTTCAATCTCTTTTATTCCCACCACTAGCAGCATTTTATTATCAAATGCAATGTGATTGTCCTTTCAGATAAGTAATGTCCCAGCCGATTCGATCCGACATGCTCATGCTCTCATCCCCTGCTCCTCCTCCTCCCACACATCGACTCAAGTCCGAAGTGTGGCAATTCTTCAAGCGACTCGCTCCCGAACTGGCCGAATGTCTCGTGTGTGATGCAAGTAGACCGAAGAGGGTACGTGAGACTGTGGACTGTCGAATATAAGAGATTTAAACTCCGGAACTGCTTCGAAAAAAGCTATTTAGACGATCAAACTTGCGAAGAAGTCGACATCGGGAATGATCGCCCATCTCAAGGCATTCCACAAGGAGGAATACATGCTTATCGTTGATCAGAAGGTCGGTACTTCAAACCTCTGCATTCCAATCACTGCCCTCCTTCAGAACCACTCTGGTCGACGCGCTCGTCAATGTGCTTCCATCCTCATCGAGAATCCATCCGTGCCCCCCTCTCTCTTCCGTTCGGAGTCCTTCCTCGCGCTCTTTCCCGAGATCGAATGGCACAACTTTCCTTCTGATAGCATCATGACAAAGGTGAGAATCGTGATTTGGTAGTCAACACCGTTTTAAAAGACCAAATGATTTTTAAGAACTCAAAATGTTGTTTCAATGTCTTCCGCGATAATTAGGGAACTCCTCTGTTTCGATTACAAACATTCTCCTTTCTAGATTGTTCTTCCCGAGATGGTCACTGAGATAACATCGAAGAATCGAATTGTGAGTTACTTAAGAAACCTTATTCGGAGAACATGGAGGTATTCCGATCGACAATAGAGTAATCAAATAGATTTTCTTCGATCACATTGGAACGCAATGATTATCAGGACCTCGCTGGTGTTCCTGTCACTCTTCTCGTCGATTCGTGGACTTCTCAACCTCTCTCTATCAGAGGAGGACAACGAGAACAAGTGACGATCACTGTCGTTCTTGCTTACTTCATCAGTGCTACGTGGGAGGTTGGTACAATACCGCCAATTTAAAATGAATCTGGAAACTAAACTATCTCAGATGGAGGGACGTCTCATCGCCGTCAAACAGAGCTGGGAAGCGCCACGGCCGGACGTTCTTAGGGCATTGCTTGAACAGGTTCAGATTGATTGGCTAATCCATGTAGAATGCTCTTATCACTGGCACACACATATCGTGATCGATGTTCACAAAATTTCTTCAGACTCTTCAGAACGAACCGCTACAAAAAAATATCAGTTCCGTTCAGGTCATTCTAGACGAGCAATTAGAAGTCGTCGCTGTCGTCAGTGACGGCGCCAGTAATTTACGCAAAGCCGTCGAAGGCTTCAAATATCGGCAGTGAGTCACACCATTATTCTATAGAATCAAGCCATTATCGACTGAATCTCAGCATGTTGAGTGAGACCATTACTCCATCGTTATTGCAGTCCCCATTGCGCCAACCATCAGCTCTCACTCGCCGTTAGACAGGGGTTGGATGGATGGGCAGAAGGGGAATCGCTGCTACACAGGCTGCGAGACGTGGCATTCTCACTCAATGAGCCGGCCAACGACACTCTCCGCGACAGCTATTTCCAGTGAGAGATTAAATTTTGCGAGCACACTCAAAAAAGTTAGAGTTAAAAAAAAAAGAAAAAGTTAAAAAATTGTCATGATTCGAATATCTTTCAGTCTGAGTGTTTCAGACACTGCTTGGCTCACTCCCTGCGACCAATCACCCTTCCTTGCCCTCCTTCTTCTCGCTGGGGAGGAGACGGACGATTGATTGAAGCTACCCTCGAGCAGGTTCGATATTTTCACATATGAGCCCGGTTGCGTTAGAATCGGGAAAATCTGAGGATGTCTGGCACGGCCAAAAAGGGTCAGTTCTCTCAAAATATGTCCAAAGGGGTTCTCGAGGGTGCTGATGACGATGACCATGTTCATTTTTCATATTGAGCTTCCGTTGGCTCCAGACGGCGTCACGTCGAAATCGGAGTTTGTAAAATGTCTAAGCCTGCGGAGGCGCTAAAATTACGAAAATAAGTTTCCCGGGGCAGAATTTGATGGCGAACACGCCTGTCTTTTTCATTTTTCATGAATTATTAAAATAATTTTTAAAAATCAAAGTTTTCACTCGGTCATTTGCGTGCTTAGCTTTTTGCATGGATCGATGCGCATTGACGAATAGGTACTATATTTAAAATTTCAGCCAAATCGTGCATCAGAGAAATCGGAGTGCCAGCGAATAGTGACGAGAAAACGGTCTGAAAATGACGCCGCATCCTTTGATCTACCATCTTCCCTCGATTCGAGTCAGAGGATAGGCGAAATAGTGTGGTGAGATGAGAGAGCGCAGAGAGAAGCCGACCCCTTCCCGATTCTTAGACGATCGGGCTCATATAGTTCATATGCACTCTTGAATTGCAACAGTTAGAGTTGCCTCCCATGTTTCCATTCAGCGATACATGTCCATTCAATTTAGATGGCCGCCATCAACGAAACTCTTCTTGTAACCGGTCGGCAAGCATTCAACGCTGACGATGTCGCTTTGTTGGTTAGTGCAGCCTCGGTGCTCAAGCCATTTGGAAAGCTGGGACTGGAGGTACGGCCACCATTTTTTATATCCGGTTGTGTTCAGAAGTCTGATCACAATGGCATTGGATCATCACACACAGAAATCAGAACGTTTCCAGCTTTCCCAAGAGGGTCGCCTCCTCTCCGAGTCCTTCTTCGTTCTTCGCAAATTGCAGAAGCACCTAGAGACGTAAGCGTTCTCAGTTCCATTATCTCCTGTCCAGTAGATCCATGGTGAAAATGTTTTCCTATTTTTCGTTCAGATCCTCATCCTTATCGTCGCTCGCTGCCTCCATCCTCTCCCATTATTCCTCCCTCACTCCTCATTTCTTCTCTTCATCATCCGCTCTCTGCTCCGTCTTCTTCGATCCTTGCGCCGTATTTCACTTCAAAGGCGAGGTCAACTGGCGAAACGTCGCCTACACTCTATCGCGTGAGTTGTCTTCTCGCGTGGCATCTGTTAAGACTCGCATTTCATCATGTCTTTTGAATATTGTTCCTCAATTGCAGCCAGCCTCCTTTCCCCATCTTCATCCTCCTCCTCTTCCTTCTCTTCTCCCACTCCTCATTCTTCTCTCTCCTCTCGTCGTGCTGCTCTCTACGGCGATGACGATGAACCGCCAGTCAAGGTACTACACAGCCACCCTTCACGATACCAAGCACAAAAAATCTGGTTGAACATTTGCGCACAGCACAACGTTGACCTCGTTCAGACGAATCCTGGTTCTTCGTCTAGACTAATCGATTAAGATGTTGAAGAAAGAAGAATATGGCCATGGTCTTCTCGACAGCGAGCTCCTTCTCTATCTCGAACAGACTCTCAACGGAGTGGACGTCACACTCGAGGCACTTGACTACTGGAAGACGTACCAGGACAAGTTCCCCAAGTAAGATCACATTTCCTTCTCAATCTAAGTTCTGAGTGAACCAGAATGGTACACTTTTTGTTAGGAGCTGTAACAGAGTAATGGTGATAGATCGACGAAAGCTAATCTCATTGCAGTCTCTCCAATCTCGCTCGTCGCTTCCTCTCCTCTCCTCCTACTTCAATCGATGCTGAGAAAGTTCTAAGTGCCGCGGGTTCGTTCTCACTCTTCTCTTCAATTTCCACTACTATCCATAAAATGTTCGAATACATCGAATTATTAATTTTCCAGGCGTGCTCTTCCGCAAGACACTCGGCAACCTTCTTGCCAATGGAAACATTGAGGAGATTAGCATGTTGCGACTTTCAAAGATGGGAAGTCTGCGGTAGGTCCCTTGACTTTCATCAAGGAACAGGATTGCGACAAACACTTGTCTCACCGACAATCCGAACACCTTTCCAGTGCCCTGTCTCATTCTCGTGATCGAGCGATAGTCTCTCGAGACACGACAATCGAATCGGTCCTCCGTCCCTATGTTCCTCCTGTTGGAGAAGAAGTTGACGAGGTATGGCTCTTTCCCATTATCATTTCCCATTTTTCACTTAGCATGCTTGAAAAATTCCCAAAATCGCGTCCGAACAACAAAGACGAAAACTGAATCATCTCTGCAGGCACCCGAACCAGAGGAGGAGCGAGACACAGTTTGGGATCAAGAGGAGGAGGGCAATGGACCGTTGAATGGAGAGATGCCCCATGGCGTTCTCTTCTCCGAGGTCAAAGAGGAACTCAAACAGGAACTACCCGATGCAATGATGCCCAGTCCATTGTAGGCATTCCATCAAACCTCCTTCCTCATTTTCGCCTATCCCATTTATGTTTCGCCATGACTTAATCTAGTACGATGGCAGTACAATTTATCACTATCATATTTCCCTTCACTGCCTTCGCGATATTTGTTTCCTAACCAATTCGGGTCTCGCTGATACATTCTTGTAGCAATCAACATTTTCACATTAGATCAGTTCTCGATAGTCGCATTCCCCCTCTCTACTGTACCTGTGCCAATCCGATCATCTGGGCGCCGATTCCGATACGACCCGCGTTGAGACACTCGATCGCGTATTTGTAGCCTGCAAATTTGGAATAATTGATCACATATCGTCCCCTCACCCTCATCTCACCCTTTCCGTACTCTCCGAGGATGGCACTCTTGTGCACGCGAACTCCATCAAAGTTCACTGGGCACGTCGAGGAGGCGCGGATGCCCAGTTTGTCCTCAAATTGGTTCATTATGAAATTAATAAATTAATTATCTGTGCGCATTTAAGCCATCAGCAAACTCCACTGACCTCCTTCTTGCCCACACTGACGCCCTCGGCATTGCGATCGACGAGGAAGCAAGTGATGCCGCGGTAGCCCTGGATAGCACGAATATTACACCGTTCACAATTCATTCTTTTACTCAAGTCATACAGAATATCACTATGTTTTCTACTATATTTCCTTATCGTTCTCGTTGATCTCGACTAAACAACCCATTGCTCACCTTCTCTGGCTCAGCATTGGCGAAAACGAGGAAGAAGGAGGCGTGGCCTGCATTCGTGATCCACAGTTTGCCCCCGTTGATGATGAAGTCGTCGCCGTCCTCAAGACATTCATTATCAGATTAATATTAAGAATAATTTATCTACGCTCGAGGCGCGACGAAATAGTTACAGAATGAAAACAATTATGAAAAACAATATTCAGCCTTTGTGAAACACGGATCTCCCAATATCTCCCTTATATTTTTTAACCGAATCTCATCCCTCCTCACCTTCTTGGCAGTGGTCTTGAGGGCGAAGGCGTCGGATCCCGAGCCAGCCTCCGACAGACAGAAAGCACCGATCTGAGAGAGGAGAAATTAAAAATTAATTTTCGCTTAACTTGGTGATATCGTGTTACATATATATATAATCATTTTCCCTGTTGATACATTTCCCACCCTCTCTCCTCACCCAATCATGGCAGATTCTCGGGAGATACTTCTGTTTCTGTTCCTCTGTTCCGAGAGTGAAGATCAGAGGGGCGACGAGTGTGTTCTGCACGTCAACGAACACGGAGACGGAGGGGTCGATCTATAACAGTATTTTATAAGTAAATCATACAGGAACAGGAATTGTTGCTGCGGTGTGCATATCGGGTGGGTTCGTAATGAAAATACGCCAAATTAAGAGCATCACGCCTAATTTTCCAAAGAATTTATTAGATCTGGCAGAAGTGCCCATAAATTGAATTTAAATAGTTTTTAAAAATATTAACCTTAGCCAACTCCTCGATGACGATAACGGCATCGAAGAAGGAACTCTCGGGGCCTGTGAAGATACATTAAATATACTTGTCAATCTTGTGTTTCACGTTCGACATAAACAAGAAATGGAGAATAGGTCATACTCAACCTAACTAGTTCGTACTTATTCCCTCAGCTCACCCTGGTACTTCTCCGGCACTTCGATGCCCATGAATCCATTGGCGAAGGTTCCCTTGAGTACACTCTCGTGCATCGTCGATGAATCGTCCATCGAACGGACCAGAGGCTTGATCACGTCGTGAGAGAAACGCTTCACTACAACATTGGCCGCAATTATTCGGCAGAGTACACAAGCACAAATATGTTTCAGACCACGATATAATATAAATCACTAGTTAACGTTCAAACGCAGCTCCACACTGCCTTACTGCAATTAAAAATAAATAAATAAAATACCCACCAGTGTCTCTGAGTGTCAATTCGTGCTCGCTCAGCTGATTGAGAGGAGGAGGAGCACTGAAACATATTAATCAGGTGGGATTTTTAAACTTTGAAGGTTGCTGTTTCATCGTTTCATTATTCTCGAGGTTTTCCTGGTTACTAGGCCAACAATAAAGTACTGACCGTCCTTCCACATCGTGTCTCGGCTTGGATGCAGCAGAGGCCGCAGTGAGAAGAGTGCGGACGGAGGAGAGAGAGGAGGGACGGAGAGAGGAAGAAAGCATCTGGAGAAGGAAAGGAATGTATTATCTCCAGGCAACACGAAGAAGTGGCAGAAATGGATAAATTATGGAAACACTTCGACCGAGAAATGAGAATACTCACTGAAGACTTCACTCTAATTAGAGCCCTAATGGAATACAAAGCAGAATAGATCAAAGCTGGCAGTTGAAAACACTTGATTACGGAGCATAGAAGATAACAGATCGAACGGAAGGAAATGAAAAAAATGACCTTGAGGCAACGAGAGACCCTCGTGAATGACACTGACGTCAAGAACGAAGTACGATAAAGAAGAAATGAGGAGGGGGGAGAGGAACAACGAGCAAAACGACCAATCCACAATTTTTAATCACCCCGAAATCGCGCAGACATTCAAATCTCTCCCCCCCCCCCTCTCTATCTCTCTCCCTTTTGTGGGCGGAGTCTCTCTCTATCTCGATCGTTCTTTGTGCTCGATCGATGCGAGATAGCAATAGGGATGGTTAGAGAGAGTGATCAGTGATGTTATCTTCTCCAACCCACACGACGGGCACACTTTGATCTACCCCTCTGTTATTCGATTCCCACTAGCACAGCTGATTGGACGAAAGATGGAATGATCACCATCCTAATCTTCGACTACTTCTTCTCTTCTCAACAGTATTCCATCGTCGTTGACGCCTTCATCTTCCCTTCGATCACCATTCAACCATCATAGATTCATTTCTTTATTATCGCAAACGTTACAAGCTTCCAAACTAGACAGAGAATAAAGTGTGGCAATCTAGTGGTGGGATGTGGTGGGCATAATAACTGTGAATAGGATGGTCTTCAGAGTACGGTAGTTGTGGGTGGGAGGGAATGGGTCAGGGTATACGGTAATGCACTGATAGAGGAGGAGGGTAGACTGATCGTTCGACTGAGCAGTAGTAGATGGATAGACAATGGTGGCCGTGGAAGGGGGATATTCTCATCTCATGATCAGGCATCAATGCATCTCTACAGCACTACACCACTAGGCTTAGACATCGGTGGAATATCGGGAAGAGGGCAGCGAAATCCCAATGGGAATTCACCCAATCTCTCGAAATCTCTCCTCTCTGAGACTAGAATGACCCCGTACTGTGCATGGAGATAACAACTTGAGGACTCGACGTCTCGATGGGCGGGAGCGAATACCGTAATCGATCAGGCAAATATCGATCGATTAGCACTGGGAAAGGCTACCGTAATTGCGCGTGGGGGGAGGCGGGTGACGACGATCAATCGATAAACACGTGGGTGACCGGAAGTGGGCGGAGTCTCAGTGTCAGTATCAGGCAGATCCCGTACGGGGGAAGAAAGCGAGAGAGAGATGAGTGATGTATGCGAATGATTGGGATGAACGACGTGTCAAGATGAGGATGAGAAGATCAAAGATCAACGGATAAGAGGGAGCGAATATCGATGAGGGAAGAGGACCAGAACAATGTTGAGAGTGTGCACGCACGATGCAAAGATCAAAGATCAGTGATGGGGTGTGGAACAAGCAATATTGGACTCGTCTCGGATCGTAAGAATGGAGATGGGGGCGGGGGAGGAGAAAGGGGGGCGGGGCCAAGTGATAATATGAGGAGACAAGCGAGATAGTAATACCACATCCAATCGATACTCACACTGCAGATTAGATAAGTAAGTGGGATAGAGCACGCTGAGAGAACTACACTGATAAACCACTGACTGATTACATTATTGATCGAGATACGACAAGAGCTCATTGCTATACGGTACTTCTCCACAAAAGGCATACTGTGAGTAGAGGGGGGTCAAGGCTATGGGGACTATTGTATCATACTGTAGGGATGACCACAAGTAGACTGAGTAAGGAAGAGAGCAGGGGCTATAACAAACGTAACAAGCATGTTAGTAAGCGACTGGGGGCACAGTATTGCCAATATACGCGATGAATAGAATACACACAAACTACGAGAGAGAAGAATGCGACAAAGTGAGAGGAAAGCGTGTGGATACAATATGAAGGAAGACAACTTAAGGCTGTGAATGAATAAGTGCTTCAATATGGGCGAGTGATGAGAGGGTCCAGGGAAGGAATTCCGACTGAGAGAATTGAGAAGAATGAATAGAGAAAGGACAGAATACGACTCCGTTGCGTGCGAATATTGGCTTGTACAATAGATCGAGTCAAAATAGAACGGAACGATAATAGGGCAGAAAAGACGAGTTGAGACCGTTTTTACTAAACCGAGTGGATGAGAAATGGGAAGGAAGGAAGATGATGGAAATGGATCGAGGGAGCATCGTATTAGAACCTGGTAGATCATTAGAAAGGAAGCTTACGGTGTAAAACCCAATGAAACGTGAGTGAGTGCAACTAGAGTCTGGGAGGGGGAAGGTTAGATCATCGACCAAAGGTCAAAGATCAAGTGATCTCTAACCCAGGAATGAGTATTGGTAGTTGTCGTGGGCAGATTCTGATACGGGAGGGGGAGCTTCGGCGGGAAGTTGTCCCTGTTCTCTCAGATCAGCGAGGGCGAATTGCATCTTCTTCGATAGATCGGCCACTTCGATCTTAGCCGTCGTCATGTTGATCATCAGCTTGTTGTACTCCATCTCAACATTCATTCATTACCCAAATATTTTTAAAAACTTTTTTTTTGTTTTTTTGTCTTTCATAGAAACAGGAACATCATTGCTTAGCTCTGTAACGCGTTTGTATAGGATCTATGTGACATGAAGTTGACTGGTGTCAATGCATTGCAAACGTGCAAGCGTAATTGACTCAAAACAAAATAAAAGCACAATGTGGAACCCGACAGCTTCCTTTCAACACAGTAGTCGACAAGGTGAACATGGTGGAATTTCACAATCAATTTCCGATGCTGTAACTACCATAAGGAAGATAACGCCTCCTATACGGTGATTTAGTCATCGATGAGATTGAACCAACGGGTGAAATATACCTTCTGGACCTCCGTCATCCACGATGGGGGATTCGTGTCATCGACCTCTCCGGGTGGTCGAGCACTCTCGAGGAATTGCTCCAGATCCTGTTCTGCCGCCTCCAGTGCAGGAATCTTAGCCAGCATGCCTGCAATTAAGTCAATTATACCAAAACCACTAATTCATTTTGGCCAGATACCAATTCATTGGTTCCATTCATTTAGCACTAAAAGCATCACAAGGATAACTCGAGTGTGTTGTTTCACAGGGATCACTTCATATCAGCAAAGTGCCCTGGGTGAAAAGACGAAGACATTTCCAACAAACAATAAACTGACTGTTCATCTGTGCAAGTACGGCAGGAGGAAGATGTTGTTGAGTGAGAACGGCCATATCGAGATAACCCTGCAATATCACTATTATCATAAATAATTTCCGTGCAAACTCGATTCACCCAGCCTCAATGTGTGCTTTCGATACCCTTCTAGCTACCGTATTTCTTACCTTCTCCACTGCAACCCTCAATTGGTCCGCGATGTGTTCCGTGTTTTGCGCGCCGCCTCCGAGCATTCGAGAGACTGTAATGAGATCAAGCTTGAATTGATTGATGCATCTTCCAAGGCCTTTCTGATCAAATTTAAATATATAATCTAGTCATTCGACAATCCTTCCAGATACCGTACCTCCTTCAGCTCCTCCTCCGAAGGGAGTGCCTGCATTCGATGGCAGATACCAGGGAGTATCCGATGCTCCCGGCTCTCCCCACTTCTCGCCCACGGCATCTTGAAGAAATTTGATTCAATAAAAAGTAAACAATCGTTTACTCTCGTTGTGTAACACTAAATAAAGGCTATTGGTATTACTAACTGTAAGAAAAAATTGGACTTCATTAGCAAACATTTGTACATGAACAAATAACTACTTAATCCTTGGGAATAACTAGTGAAGCAGTGAAGCACAAAATAACCAGTGATGAAACTTCCTACCCTATATTTCTTGTTCATCGTTTTAAGCCTGGTACCATGAAACGATTGACTCACCCAATTTGTTGGGATTGTTGGGGTCGTTATCGGGCAGATCTCCCCATCCAGTCACTACAATCGTTCTCTTCCCAGAGGGAATGGGCGGAAGACGGGGATTGTAGGGAAGGGAAGTGGACGGAGTCGGCTGCTAAAGACAATTGATCAATGAAGAAATTAGTCACTCATTAAAACCAATTGACCCACTTCCATCTTCTATTCACATCTCCAACTGTTTTCAAGTCTCAAGACAATTACTTTACATTTAATTTTGCAGAAATAATGTTTTTCTCTCAATTTCAAATCCTAGCTACGTTCATGTTTCATGCTTGCTTCAGCCCCCCCCCTCGCTCACCACATTCTCCTCTCCGGGAGGGGCGACTACTCCTTGAACGGGGACGATCGGCTCATTCCTCTTCGCGGGGATGGGACAACGAGAGAGAGCCGTCTGAATGAATACACGATTGAATAGAGCGAGTGAAACTCACATTCTCCCGGCAAATTTTTCAGGGAATAAGAATCATTGGCACGCATGCTCTTCTCCTAATTATTCCCTATCTCCCTTCTCTCACTTTTCCACACTACTGCACGGGGAAGGAAAGAAGTTACTCTCGAAAGTACATGTGCACTTGAAACACAAGCCACTATTTTAAGATAAATCAACAAGACAACCCCAAAAATATGCATGACTATTATTCATGAATGAGAAACTATTAATAATTTTTTTAAAGTTCAAAGATCACCTCCAGATCCTCTTCTTCATTTTCCGGAACGAGCCAGTTCTGAATTGGTCGAAGCGCAGCCTTGTCGGGATCGCCCCACGCCTGAGAAGAAATGATAAGTTATAACAAACGAAAGACATTACCATTTCTATCTCCCAGTTACAGTCTTCTACAACCATGAAGATCCGTGTTTCAACCCCCCTCCCCTCCCTCCACTCACCGAGACTCCGGTGTCCCTCTGCCACTTCTTCAGTTCTCCATTCGGATCGTGCCACATGAGGTCATCTGATTGCTGGCCGCCACCTAAATTTAAAATTTAATTAAAATGATTTGTAAAAATGTGTTTTACCTCCGTTTCCGCCCATGAACATCTTTGACTCGTCTTCGAACTGGCCAACGAACTGGTCTCCCATCTGCAGAGAGTCAGACATCTCAAATAGGAAATTAGGGTTGAACTATTCGAGTTTACTCTTTATCAGACGAGGTACAATTCTGTTTCACTCTTCTCTCTCTCTCCCCTCACCTGTTGTTTTCCTCCTCCCATGAAATTGCCCATGGGTGGTCCTCCTCCCATCTGTGCCTGTCCTCCTCCTCCGCCATATCCCCCGTGTCCTCCTCCTCTCATTCCATTCGGTCCTCCCATTCCTCCGTCCGGCTTCCACATGTGGCCACCACCGGGCGGAGGTCGTTGCATCATTCCCTGAGAGAAACATTGTAATGATATTAATGCTACTATTAATATTGCAAGCTGTCACCCCGAAAATCAAACAGATCCCTAGTATAGATTCCCCGCCTAAATACATTCGAACAAAACGTGAAATGCAGAGTTCTTAAAACTACTATAAACTATAGAAATTGCAAGTGTAAATCAGCAAGAGACTTCTTCCTTAATAGATATAGTAAACATTTAGCTGATCGTACCAGAAGCATGATCAAATCACTTCTCCAATAGGAAAACGGGTGAAAGATTAATCTGACACTTACGCTAATTAATGTCTCGCGCTTTTCCCGTAACATCTCACTAATGGCTTCTCGAAACCCCAATGCCACTTGTCCTTTCACACATGAAATAAATAAGTGGGACAAAACAATCGATAAAGGATTTTTAATCGAGAAAGTAATATTTTTAAAAAAGAATGTTTCCTCACCATATCCATAGGCGGGGGCACGCTCATGTCAATGCCGCCTCCGTGTCTGGGCGGGTAGTTGCCTCTGGAATAAAACATTCAGTTGTCATAATTTTTTTCCTGGCAATTCCAGTACTTTTTTGGTTACAAACATTCAGCAGGTGAAGGAAAGGATTGATAGTGTTTTGTTGATGAGTTGTTTTTGCTGAATGTTGACCACAACCCCTTTCCCTCTCTCTCTCTCTCTCACCTGTGTCCACCCCCTCTTCCTCCCATTCCTCCTCCTCCACCCATTCGATGGCCGCCTCCTCCCCCTCCTCCTCCATTATCCCACATCGGTGGTTTGTGTCCTCCTCCCATCATTCCATTGGGTGCTCCACCCGGCCAGCCTCCACCAGCGACTGCAATCAATCTTTTTGTAAAATAATTAAATGAAAAAATGGCTTATAATCACAATCATTCGTCAAATTGAGCCCATCACTCAAATATTCACGATGAAACCTCAACCCACAATCTACAATACTCAAATACTAGTGGGTTCCCGATCAACCCTGTCCTCTCTACTCACTAGGGACCATTCCAGGTGCTCCTCTATGATGGGGCGGTCCTCCCATCTGGGGTGGCCATCGGGGAGGTCCTCCTCCTCCTCCCCATTGCTGGGGAGCGCCCTGTCCTCCTTGCTTCCAGTATCCTTCGTCCTGCAATATTCACGTTTCTAATCTGACTGATATTTTTAAACAAAATAATTTCGCCCCTCAATTCAGAAAATAGATCTCATAAGAAGAAGTATTCTCATTCCTCACCGGTTTCAACGGGTCACTCCACATTTGCTGTTCTCCTCTCATTCCCCACTCTGCTCCGGGAACTGCATTCGGGTCCATCATCCCATTCATCATGCCGCCCTCTGCAACACAATCAATCAGTTATCGATCGACTCCTCAACCGTAATCCCCCTTCTTGGCCCGCCACTTACGAGGGTATTGCATGTGTGCGTGGTGCATCGAGTGTTCGGGGGCGCCTCCCATATGGGGGTCACTCCAGATTGTCTTGTTCTGGAAATCGCCACCGGCCCCAGGTTGGCCTCCGGGTGCCCATGCTGGTGCCCCACCAGCTCCAGGAGGACCGCCCGAGATACCGAGCTCGCCCAGATTGTCGGCTGCAAATATCAAACACAATAATGACCTGATAATTAAAGGAGAAGTCTTTCTCGATATCGTACCAAGTGCATTGGCGTCCCACAGATTCTGTCCCCTTCGACCGGGTCCGCCTGCCTGGGGCGAGTGATGTGCCCATTGCTGTGCACCGGCCCCGCCCGCCATATTCGGCCAGCCCTGCAACGACGACGATTACGACTATGCCACTTCCGTCACATTTTGTATTGCGTGAACGCTGGCGACTATTATCACCTGCTATGTCACACTTTTCTTCCTTTTCGAATGCAAGTATATGTCAACTAAATCGTTTCCTCCTTATAGGGGGCGAACAATTATTAGTAACATAAATCAAAGCCCGATATTTTTTAAATGAGCGTATGTCTCCGATATCTCTTATGGCTCGCTCTCATCTTCTTCCCGGAAAGGGTGCAATTACATGTGTTTCCTACGCTTCATCTGGCTCGAAAAGGGGATTCACATTTCCTGTATTTGCTCTAGATATGGACCATAAATAGCGTGGCTTGACTATTACGAAACGATGTACAAAATCGTGTAAAAAAAATTGCAAGAAAAATTCGGGAGTATTATTACGACATCAAAAATTGATTTTAAAAAAACAAAAGAATAATCTTACCATGGGCGGCTGCTCTCCGTGCCTCCACGGATTATCCTCCATTTATCGATTGAATGAGTGGATGGGACGAGTCTCTCGAAATATCTTGCTGAGACCTCTGTGGAAAGGACTCACAAGCGTCCTATCGAGCACCTACAATATAATTTATTCATTATTAATCAACGGATGGAGCAACAAAATATATATACATCAACGCGATGAGACACTCGGTAACGACACGGAAATAATAAGGAGATGCATGATATAACAAGGAATAAACGACTTGGAATGTGTGGAATGGATGTGATGGAGGAAGAATGAGAATGATTTCGTTCGTGGGAAGGGACGGGAAGGGGTCAGAGAGGAGTGAAAACGAGAGAGAAACCGGGGCACGGACCGGACTGTGCAAGAAAACCATTTCTACTAACGACCATAGCTTTCCCTCGAATCAAAAGTCATCGATATTCCATCTCGGTAGACTACTTTCTTCCCTTCTCTTCTGGCATGTTCTTCTCGTTCCCGACAAGGTCAAACTGTCCAATCCTCTCTTCTATCCACCATATCTGACCTCAAATCGTGCAAAACCCATTGCAAACTATCTGAATCGAGAGGGGAAAACAATCTCCGGGTCCAAAATATTCCGCCGCCTGACTGCGCCTCAATGGCAGAAAGAAACGCGCGTGATCTCAGCAGTAAACCAGATTTCGACTCGTAAATAGCATGCACTACTAAATTGAGTGGAAAAATAGGATTAAACGAGCTAGAAAGCCGTTGAAATAGTCTTCGAAACGATAATAGTACACCTTGATAGAGGAGGAGCGGGAAGGGGACGAGAGTGAGAGCGAAAGAGAGACGATAGACAACGTCCACTGTGCGATACACACAAAGGGGATCGGGGAGAGAGGAGGAGGGAGAGAGGAGGAGAGGGGAGAGAGGGAGTGAAAGGAAGAGAGACGCTCCACGGGCCTCGTGGTCGATCGATATCGAGAGATGGGAGAGAGAGCGGCAGGGAGGGAGAGAGAGTGCGATGAAAGGAGTGGGTAGAGAGGCAGAAGGAGAGAAGAGAGAGTGGGGGAGAGAGGAGAGAGGGCAGTGAATGGGTTCGGAGAGACTGGCTAGTGGGAGAGGAAGGAACGAGATGGGAGGGAGGGCCAGAGAATAGGGGGGAATGACTACGTGCTACTTAGCCCCTATCATATCCCATCAGCAGCCCTTAGGGGGGAGGGGGTACTGTAGTCCGGTAGGCCAAATTCGCTATAGTCTACGAGGAGTGTCGCTGCACGATCCGTGCCCCGCTCTGATACCATGATAAGAGTGTGCTAGTTATGATTAGAAATCGATCGATTGATATGACATTGATTGGATGGATGAGAGTGAGAGGGTGTGAGCTTGCAAGAGAAAGAGGAGGAGGAAGGAGGGGAGGGTGAGAATGGAATTAGTGAAGGAGTGAATGGCAACGATTAGTATCGCTTCTTTGTGGGAGGTCGCCCGCGTTTCTGCAAAAGGAAACATTCAGCTAATTATTATTTGCACTACACATAAATAAGTCATATTTAGAATGGCATACCCTTCCGCCTTCTCCCTTAATGGAGAAATTGGTACGAGGCCGGCCGCGAGGTCGCTTTATCGATACCTGAAAAGGCAATTGTCACACACGAATTTTCCAGTCATTCAAAAATTATCCCTACTGATTCAGCTAATACTGTTTATAAATCTTTTCAAACTCAAATGAATCATAATCATTCCATCTTAAATAAAACTTCAATATTCTGAATGGCATAAAAATAAACCATTCACAAAACAGCTGAAACAATGTAAAATTCATACCCCTGTATAACCAGTGAAATAAAAAGCAACGGGTTTAAAGTTCTTATCTACTCGCAAAACAATTCATTTTAGAGATAAGGGAGTAGGAGATGGCACAATTATTTGATCAATTGATTTGGTCCCTCAACCGACCGTGGAGTAGTTGTAGGCAACGAAGTTGGTGTCGGGATCGAAGGCTGTGGATGCGGATCCATAGGGAGAGGGAAGGGGAGTGGGGGAGGATGAGGAGGTACCAGGCTGCTGGGATGGAGCAGTGTAGTGGCCTGTCAATGGGGACATCGTCCACAGCTTCATAGGATCTTTTCAATTGATCATGACAACTATGTTAAATAAGAACTTGATTTTTTTCCAGAAGAACCGCAGTTTTGTTGCATGATAATAGATATCTAATTTAGGGTAGGTGATCGGGGATGGAAAAAGGATGAGCACTGTTTCGATGAACACCACAAATATTTAAAACACGGTCCGCCTAAGAATGTCGAAATCTGGAGAGCAAATGGCACACCAGCTCAAAATGGGGTTCAAACTTGGTGGTTAGACTCCCTAGGGGTGGGATACACTTCAGCCAAAAATTTGAGCCCAAAAGTTGATCTTTGATCTTTGGGATCGAAAATTGTCATCGTCATTTTACACCCCCATGCAATACAGCATTCGATAGACCATCAAAAGTTATGCCTAGGGTTAAATTTTCAAAGGTTTTGCACTTCAACTTTTCGAGAAAATCAAGAAAATGTCGAAAAATTGTCCATTCAACTTTTTCGATAATTTTTTTTCGTCATGTTCCAATGGATTCCAGGTCCTAAAAAGTTGACGTAATATGTAAAAGATATCGAAGAATTCGAAAAAAAATACCTCATCACTGTACGAGGTACCAGACCATGTGCTTTTTTCGAAAAACTAGCAAGCAATCGTCGACGCAGGTTCGATTCCGCCTCCCTACATCAATCTTTTGCCAGCCATTTTCATGCTCCAAATGATGATTTTTCGCCATGAAATTATTTCTCATACGTTTGCACGGTGTTTTGATAATACTTAGTCCACTTTTCACGTAAATTTGTGATCAAACCTAATCCAGTCATAGTCGAGCTTTTTCACATAAGGGTCCCCCCCTTATGTGAAAAGTGACAGTGCGCAACCAAAGGGGGGACCCTTATGTGAAAAACGAGGGTGGGGTCATGTCAAAATTTAATTAAGAAAAGTGCTCCATACAATGTCGGGCCGATGTGAAAACTGATGTGAAGTGACTCCATTTCGAAAAATCGACATTTGGAGCATGAAAAAGGGTGGCAAAAGATTGATGTAGGGAGGCGGAATCGAACCTGCGTCGACGATTGCGTGCTAGTTTTTCGAAAAAAGCACATGGTCTGGTACCTCGTACAGTGATGAGGTTTTTTATTCGAATTCTTCGATATCTTTTACATATTATGTCAACTTTTTAGTACCTGGAATCCATTGGAACATGACGAAAAAAATTATTGAAAAAGTTGAATGGACAATTTTTCGACATTTTCTTGATTTTCTCGAAAAGTTGAAGTGCAAAACCTTTGAAAATTTAACCCTAGGCATAACTTTTGATGGTCTATCGAATTCTGTATTGCATGTGGGTGTAAAATGACGATGAAAATTTTCGATACCAAAGATCAAAGATCAACTTTTGGGCTCAAATTTTTGGCTGAAGTGTATCCCACCCCTAGGGAGTCTAACCACCAAGTTTGAACCTCCGGAGACCATTTTGAGCTGGTGTGCCACCCCCTTGTACGTTCTTAGGCGGACCGCGTTTTAACAGTATGTGAATGGCATAGATTCGTGGAATGATAAAATTAGCCGAACATGAAGAATATCATGTCAGTTGTGACAAACGAACATCTCGGCAGATGAGTTGAAGCAGAATTTTTAAAGCAATGCTTTCAATATATCAAACGAACGGGTGATGGGATCGAAAGAAATCGCATTGTTTATATAGCCAGTAGGGAAAAAGATTAAAGGAATATCTCCCTTTGGGAATCGATTGAAAGAAAAAAAACCATTAGAAAAATGGTGCCTAAACTGACTGTCTCCTAAATAATTTCTCAAGGTATCCGTTATTGAACTTACGTTGATACACTTTCTGATATGGATTTTCTGCACGGGCTGGCGGCGCTTTTTTCGCGATCGCAGAAGGTTCGACTAGGCCGTGTTCTGAAGGACATTTTAAAAAATGTTGAGTAAAAATCCAACTTACTTTTATTGTAGCGATTCTGGGCGCGATCTAGTTGATTTATTTGCTCCTTCGATAGAAACCGATGTTTCAGCTGAAAGATACATTGATAATAATCTTCATGGGATTGTTAGGTCGAAGTGTTCTCGTTATCTAAATATAATCAATGATAAACCTCATTCCAGTGCTCTTTCAGTTCCTTTTCCACAGAAATCAGCCACCTTCCCTGAATCTCTAGCGCCTTTTCCTGAAACCGCGTCGATCGGAAAACGTCCCTGATTCTTATTCCTGCCTGCAATTTATTACTTTTCCTCTCAGTCAATAAGAAAGAATTGGCTGAACTACCAGCTCTTTCCATGCACATACCTTGGTCGCAAGCAGCCGATTAACCGTCATGTCAACTTTCGATAAATTATCAAGAGCCTCTTGCCGCTGCAATTCATATTAGGGGAATACCTATTAAAAACGTTTTAAAATTGCAGGAGATACCAAAGAAATAATTCAGAAAATTTAAAAATTAAAAGAAAATACGACTTACTTCGAGCTTGAATTTAAGAGCATTGACATTGGAATGGATCGAATTAACGATCTCCTCCTCTTGAGACATGGCTGAGGAGGTGATTTATGCATATTTTGAGCGAGAATGATCGATGAAAAATATAAGGAACGAATGAAAGAAAGGAAGCTGTCATTGAAAAGTCACAGCAATACAAACAGTGAAAATTACACCGTAATCTGATTAAATAGAGTCGTCACCCTATTGAGTACTAATTTTTCAATTTTAACCTTCCCACAATGAATTATGGCAAATGTTTTTAGTATTGCTTTATCCATGAAACGTTTGGTAAAAGAATATTATTCATATTTATTAAATAATAACAATTGTATTATTTATATAATTTGGTAACATGTGAAACCAGCCATTGATCCATTTCCCGGCTCCAGGAAACCTCGCCAACGCGATTACGGTGAAGCCGATGAGAAAGTGTCATGATGTGACGTTTGTTATTCGTCTGGAAGCGCGCGTTTCTTATGTTCTCCATGTGTTTCATTGTTTTATAATTTTATTCGCAACACGCTTTACATTAACAACTCATCTTTACCGATATTCTAATGCTCCTGTTTGTAGCCCTCACAATGGAAACAGAGGCAATTCTTTCCGAGTCGGTGAAGGCTCGGAGACGTTCTTCCTCCGTCAACGACGACTACTCCGTCCAGAAGACAAACGACGACGCGAGTCAGTCCAAACTCGCAGCTGTAAAGGTAAGGGAGGTAAAACTTGGCGGCTACCGACCGGAATTCACATCCTGTTTAGCATAGATACTAATCCCTCGATAATCTCCATCCATCGATCGCTCGATTTTCTAGCTCGGCTACTGGAAGGATGAATTCCTGACGAGATTCGTCTCTATGAGCAGTGAGGATGGACGAGGAGTCCATAGAGACCCTGAGATCTCCCTCGGATACTGTTTGTATTTTACTTCTCATCATTTCCTCGATGGCCAATGAAACTTCCTTGTGAGTTGAAATGAGTTGTATGTCTAGGGGCTCGTGTCACCATCATCCGCCACTACGTCGATCTCTTTCTCGCCAAAGCAGGCGAACAAGCCCAGATCATCTCAATCGGATCCGGATTCGATACTCTCTTCTGGAGGATAAAGGTATTGTTTTACAATTCTAATTTTCACAAGTTGAAATAACACTATTAGCTATTATTATTGTGAATAAATGCAATTTAGTCCGAGGGCAAGAAGTTTTCGCGCTACATCGAGGTTGATTTTTCGTCGGTAACTGCTAAGAAACTGCGAGTAATCAGGCGATCCAACTCCAGTGCACTCAGCGTACTCTTCAGAGAGGATGGTTAGTCTATATAGATTATATTATATTTTATAAGCCTTCATTATGCGTGCACCATGACAAGGTGAACCTCAATCGGGATCAACTTATTGATTTGTTATTTCCAGCTCAAGAAAGTCAGCACACAGATCTGCATGCGGGCGATTACCACTTGGTTAGTTAATTTTGCCACGAATATTTTAAATCATTAGCATTAGCATAGTTTTGCAACTGACATTCAGAAAACGTTTTATTACTTCTATGCAACTAAACAAAATAAATAAATGAATTTCTTTTTTTAGGTCGGAGCAGATCTCCGTCAGTGGGCGGAGCTAAAGTCCAAACTGGAAGAGGCTAATGTTGACTGGAGTGCGCCCACACTCATTATCGCTGAGTAAGATTATATTCTTCAAAATGAAAATGATTGATATTATAACAAATGCAAACTGTACGATTCTTTTTGCTTGTGCTGTTTCACTACTTCATGATTAAAAATCGTATTACCATTTCTCTTACCCAATGCAGTTGTTGCAACAAACCGGAAATCACTATTTCTCGTATTTTGTATATACGATTTCTCTTACAGATGCGTCCTCATTTACATGGCAGTCTCTCAAAGTGAGGAACTTCTCTCCCATCTCACGAAGGAATTCAAGAATCTCGCCCTTGTTTCGTATGAACAGGTGAACATTGGATTCACTATGTATTCATTAAATACTATTCCGTTTTGCAGAATTTTTTTCGTCAAATATTTTTTTGAAAATATTTTCTTCTAGACAAACGTGAACGACGACTTTGGTCGAGTGATGGTGGATAATCTGGAGAAGAGAGGATTAAGATTGCCTGGAATCGAGGCATGCCACAGCATCGAACTACAGAAGAAGAGGTACAGTCACATACAAATTTTATTTTATTCTTCTGGTATATTCACATTGTTTGTAAGACTGGTTGGCTAATCATTAGTTACGTTTGTCAGCTGTGGTTGACGAAATTCATTGCAGATTGGTGGAGGCGGGTTTCACGAATGGCACGATAGACGACATGAACTCGGTCTTCCACAAGAAACTCCCTGCAGAGGAGAGGAATAAGTGAGTGGAGGAGAAATGTGTTAAAAGAAACTCTTGTTAATTAGACATTTTTCCGGATCCACGTAAAATGTCTAATTAACATCTAAATAAATAGAGTATGCACCTATTTACGTATCCGATTGTCAGAGTGCTTCGAATCGAGTGTCTGGACGAGATGGAACTACTTCGACAGCTGAATGAGCACTACTCCATCAGTTTCGCAACCAGAGCACCCGAACTAGACAATTTCGGAGAACCAACCCTTTGAATCTCCCCTCGTCTCGTATTTTGACTAGCATTATCCTGCTTGTGAGCATCTGAATCTATCCCACCTTCTCTCAATCCTACCTCGTAGTTCACTTCTACCCTTTACTCTAGTTAGCGATAAATCCAGTATTTAGATGAAGCAAAACTGATTGTTGATATTTGTCCATCACTAATTTCCTCCATTTATTCACTGCCCCATCTGTACATTATTCCTTTTCTTCTCGACTGCTCGTAATTTATTCGCTCGCGTAATTTAGACCAACTGGTATCCACCATCCGATCTAAGCTTGTCTGTATCCTATCGTATCCCAGAAATCCGGTTATAAAATGTTTCCATGAATTGAGGTGCAATATTTTCTAATTGCGGTTCTCGACCGTGAATGATATCTTTGTCTTCCTAATCAGACTAATTAACGAATTTAAGCATAGCGTTCCATTATTAAAGTGCATACGTCAGGATTCAAAATTACTCGGCTGATCTGTGCTTCAACAGAACGTTAAATAATGTAATCTCGTAGTAGATGCCGTCCCTGTCCGATTGGCGTCTCGATCAGGGATCGACTCGTCCCTCTCATGCCACTGAGACTGGATACAATCCTCCCGGATTCTCCACCAGTGTCCATGTCGCCCATCAACAGGTACGCAATAAGTGGTCTTTATTTGAATTCTAACCTGTCGAGTTGACAACATCCTCTAATCAGTCGCTTCTCAGGCGGACGCGGAGACACAAGCGGATCAGCAGGCGCATCTGGCAAAGAAGCGAGCATGGGATGTGGCCATGGCACCCGCCAAATCACTGCCCATGAATGCATTCATGATGTATATGGCTGGAAGAACGGTGAGGAGGCGATGAATGGAGAAATGAAATGATTTTAAATGAATTGATTATTATTTTAAATCAATCTTCAGGTGTCGATCTTCCCTATGATGATGGTGGCGATGATGGTGTGGCGACCGATGAAGGCACTCTTCACTGTCAATGCCACCTTCCAGACACTCGAGGTGAGGATAGGGAGTGGCGAAGCAGGGAAGCATCGGGAGAGACAATTTGACTGCTTCTGGGCACTATCTATTTTCCTCTTTACAAACTATCCTCCACTGTGCAGGGATAATGCATTCTCCGTTTTAAGAGCCTACGATATTTTTTTGAATATATACGGAATGAGAAATCTTATTGTTCCTCGAATCAGGCTTTTAGATTAGCGGCCAGTATCAAATCCCAGAAGTTTTTCATGAGAGCGATAGAGAAAATGTCGGGATGTGTGATTATGTTTGAAAAGGATGATTTAATATACACCACATTTTAAAAATAAGTTGAATATATTCATGATATATCAGAGCGAGGAGACGGGTAATCTTCTGCTCAACAAGATCGTTTTCGTACTCGGCAACCTCGGAGCCATCGGACTCGCCATCTACAAGGTTTGTATTATCAATTAATAATTAGATTTAATAACTTTAAACTCAAAAAATAAGATCCAGATTTCTAAATGTTTTGAAATGCGAAGTCCCTTGATCACACCTTACTACACAGTGTTCGCCCTGGTCGTTAACCAATGGTTGAAATAGGTGACTCGTCTCTTGTTTTACCACTGAGTCATTCAATCGTATCCATCCAGTCAAATTGGCAGTGATTGTTATGACCCTCTTCTTCCTCCTTCTGACTACTCCTCCCCCTCTTTCCCTCTAGCCCACGAGTGATCCCTACCGATTCTCTCGTGATTCCTTCCCTCTTCCTCTCCCACGCACTCTCACTAGTCACTAATCTAAGATGTTGTTGGCTGACCATTCACCCTTCGTTTGTTCCATGAACTCGACATTAGAGTCGGAAGTTCGACTGAGATCTCTCGATTTCACCTGATCTCTGTTGTCTGCTCGACTGAACACGAAGACAAATCAGAGAGGTTCCAATTAGTGAAGGGGACTACGGTAGAGGAGGAAGTTACGAAAAGAACATAGCTGATCTATGACGCTATTGTGTAGTCTATCTAACTGGGTTTATTTGAAGATACGTCGTCAAAATTTAAAATGAAATTTATGATCTGGATGGGGTTAAATAAATTGGCTGAAGTGAATCATCGTTGAAGGAAGTAAAAGTGTTCTCTACAGGTGCACACAATGGGTCTCCTTCCCAATACTCCCTCGGATTGGCTCGAATTCGCCCCCGCTGTCGAACGAGTGCAGTACTCATTCGCATCCCCAGCCTTCATCTGATCTCCCATCCCTATCTATCCCTTTTTCTATAGGAGGTTCCATCTTTGAGAATGACTTTTTTTGTGATATCCCTCTCACCCCTCTATTTAAGTAATCCATTCCATGTTTAGAACTAGTCGCTAAAAGAATCGTAATAAGATTGTGATAATAAATTTGTAAAAGATAAAGAAAAGGTTCATTGCATTGCTGAGTAATCGTTGAACATTTCTCTACTATTCTCTATTTTCTCTGTCTTCTCTTCATCTGCCGTCTCTCATTCAGTTCCATACTCCATCCCTCTCTCTCTTCTATCCACAGTGCATCTGTTTGCAGTCGAGACCACTGCTTCCTCCTTCTGCCAATCAGTTATCGTCTGCAGATGACGTCTTCGACCATCCACTTTTTGTTACTGTCTGGCTTGCTATCTTCTTCTTCTACACATGTTGCATCGTGATGACGTAACTGTCATTACTTCTTGGACTTTGACCCCTGACCTGAACCTGCTCGCTCCTCAGTTTGCATTGCTATGACGCAATCTGTTGATAGATCGGGTTCCATTCCCTAACAATGATGATTGAAGAGCGCACACTCTTCGTTGAGCATGCACTCTCGTTTCACAGTCTGGTGAGAGACTATTCGAATTGAAGAGACCCATTCTTCGTTCACCATTCATTTTGCTAACACTTCTCCTTCCCTCCTTTGCTTCCTTTCACTCTGTCGCTCTTACTCTTTACCTATGATTTGATTATGCCGTAGGGAGAGATGCTCCAGTGCCGGATCGTAGAATTGAGTGCGAGTCTTCTCGAAATCTAAATACATTATTTGAGATGCCGATTGTGGTTACTGTTGAACATCTTTAGTATCTAAGTAGCCATATCACTACTTCAGCATTTCCAGAAAGCAAGTCCTTTCCTTTTCTCCAGCGTACTTTACGCCTTTCTTTTTCACTTTAGTCTATAGGATTTTCTGAAAGGCCTCAGCGGACACTGTTGATGTTTACGGTAAGATACTCGTACACGCAATATCTTTCACATTTATCACGTACGACCGTATGCGAGAGCTGAACAATCCTCGAATAACGTCATCTTTCCGTTCTTCCTCTTCCTTGGTTTCATCATCGTTGGAATGCGGGGAATGGCGTATCTCCAATGGTTTGTTGTCGCCATTCCTGCAGCTTCGCTGTGCATTCAATCACCCCCAGACCACTCTCTATTTTCACCCCCCCCCCCCCACTACATTGTGTATCAGCATCACCTGGGCTGTTGTTTCAGGACCCGCTGGGTAGGTCAAAGTCCTTCCCTCCCTCCCCTCTCTCTCTGACTTCTCTGTCCTCTCTCCCTCCTTCCGCCCTCTCGTCCTCACTCGTCGTGCCGTCTCTTCTTGCGCATGGAATCGATGCAGCGAGACGGAGGGAGGGAACGGAAGGGGAGGAGGGAGAGAAGTAGTATTCTCTCCCTCTCTAGTGTTACTACATCCTCGATGGGTCTACATCAGTTGAATGAGAGGCGGTTCATTCCTATCGTCATTCGGATGTATTGTGGCTGCGGGGAGGGAGGAGATTGTTAGAATGGACAATGCGTCTGTCTATTCATTTCTCTCGTCTCTCGTCTCGCACTCTTCATTCTTGCAGCCTTAGACTCGAGACTTCTCACTCACTGTCTTCATTTACTATGCAGCCTAGACGGGACCAGGCAGATACAGTTACTATCCGCCTATTTACTGTCAGAATTCTCTCTTGATGAATCCCGAGAATTTCCCATTTCGCGTGCTTTCAAATCTCGATCTCTAACCTTTTTGGATTGCCCTCTGCTCATCATATTTCTCGTTTTCTTGAGTAATTTTCCGACATAACTCGCATCATATTTCGCGAGGTAGAGAGAACGAAATAGCATGTGAAATGGAGAGAGTGAGAACATTGCACTCGTCTTTCCTCTTCTCTCCTTCTCGCGAGAAGATTTCCCCCGGCTGCCTCTCATGCTGTGGAAAAAGTCAGGGGAGATTTTCTCCTTGGGTGGAAAAAGTCGACAAGGAGAAAAGGAGAAATTCAAAATTTTGAATT
>LS585879.1:2472966-2494570 GCA_900490775.1 Pristionchus maxplancki
CGAATGCCCGGTCTCCAGCTAGATCGAGGAAAGCTGTGAGTTGCATTCGACCAATTAGTAATAAGATATGAAAGGATAATCGTAGATAAATTCATTTTCAGATGGGAATGGATAATGCTTCTGCCTGGCTCGGTCAACAAAATCCGCATCTCGGAGGTTCCAGCACACCCGGACCTGGATCTCCCTACGCATCCAGGGTATGTATTTTTTTGATTTATGGTCTATCAGTAAATGAGAGTGTAACAAACGAGCATGTTTGCGTCGTACAAGCCCTAAGAGAAATGCATTATATCAGGCTCCATCTGTGATGTCGATAATGTCGACGATGACTGGCCTCAACGACGACGCCGTCTCAGTCATGTCTGCAGGAGGAGCCAATCTCATGGAATTGGCTAGTCCCCTTCGCATTAATTCAACAAAATATGCAATAGTTCTGCATCTGAAATGAAAGCAAAGTCAGAAAGGCATCTAATAAGCAATCTTTGCAGAAACCGTCGACATCTCAGCAATCTGAGAATATCGACCCGGGCAGTATGGGAGTTGTGATAGAGGAAGCGAGGAATCTGGTACTCAGACTAACACAACCGGTGAGTGACTTTTTACTGCGGATAGGAAATTAAGCAGCTGAATTAAAAATTTGGTTTAAAAAAGCTAACGAATTAAAATTATAGGACCAATCGGTCCGGTCTGCAGTCGCCCTCGCCAATTTAATCAAAAGAACGCATCCTGATCATTTTCCGAAAGAGGTGAAAAAACAATTATCAAGAACCTTGAACAATTCATCCGAATAACATTCAACAGCATGAGAAAAATTTGAGAAAGAAATAAAATAAATTCCAGATTCTGGACTGGTTCCTTTCTGCCGTAATCGACGGACTCTGCAAAGTGTACGCACTGCAGCTGAGTGGCAGTCAGGCCTACAAGGTATGTCATTATGTTATCGATATCAAACAGATTTATTTCCGCTAGAAATCGGACATTCAACATCCTTATGATTTAAAACATTTAAAAAAAATTATACGGCATTAAATCATCTCGAACAAAAATGGCTAGGGTTGCTTTAGTGAAGAATCACCCTCTTCATTCCGCGTGCTCTCTCACCGGTCTGAGCGACGAGAAAGCACGTGAAATGAAGATCCTGAGTCTCCGTTTGACAACCTACATAGACATGACATCACGCATTTCAGTTCCTCAGTCATATCTACTTCGTATTGCACAATATCACCAGTATCTCATGGTAAGATTTATCTTTTTTAAACGGTTGGGTTCTGCGGTATCTGCCGATTTCGATTTGATGCCGAGAGGTATCCAGACCGAGTCATCGACAATCATGTTACTTGCAGTCAAATGCGAGAGAGATTCTTCGTTATCGCACATTCGACCGGCAAATTCGGCGATGTTCTCCGCATCATTTTCGCATCGTTGTGAGTCTTTCAATTCAATAGCTGATTGAAAAATCACTGTGCTTTCGGAATGAAGGAAATCGTGTTCTTTATGCTTTTCTGACAAATTATGAGTACATATCTTTTTGAGAACAATAATGGATGAGGGAGGAAGCACAGTCTTTCGAACGGCTCTTGCCCTTCTCACTCGTCTAGTGAGGAATGATCAGTGGAATAAGGATTATGAACCATCTCAATACTCGATCGAATTGGAAAAAATTCTCGCTACTAATGAGGGCATTTTCAACATAATCTTCCTTGTGAGTTGAATTTTTTATTATTAATTGAATGAGATGAGAGAGAATGAGATTGCGGAGTACGAATATAAGTTTCAGCAAATGTCCAACAAACATCTGGAGACATCGGTGGAATTCGTGTGCAGAATGCTCCAGTTCGGAGACCGGAGAAAATTTAGGGTATTTTCAATTGCATTATTTTTTTTTATACTTCCAAAGATTTAGACGAATCAATCCATTTCAGACGCAAATTACTGAAAAATCAATCAGATTCTTAGTAAACGGCACGGAAACGCACGAAGGAATGCTGAGACGATTCATTAGGTAAGTTCACGTGATATTCTCGGGTTAGATAACTGAAATTACATTGATATCTAATTCAGGAAATGCAATTCGACGACAATTCATAACACACTCAAGATCATCGAGCTACTCGTTAGGAATGATCCTGGGTATTCATTTCTAAAAATACTTTTCAATTACTTCAGATATTTAGGCAAACGAAACATGAAGAGGAAATCCAGAAGTGGTTCATTCAGCAGAATATCTTCCAAGTAAGTCATTTAGATATTCGGAGTATCCCAGGGGCATGTTTAATTTTTTTTTACATACAGTTTCTCTACCACTGCATCGGTTTGAATCTGAATCGACCAGATTCGAATGAAGACAATCGACTAATCGATGCATCTCTCCTCATCTTCGCGACGTTAGCTGGATCTGAATCCATCAGCGATGACGCCGCTAGACAAATCGCCAGTTTGGTAAGACAGATGTCAATCTTGAGAGGATCAGTACGTCCATTCAGCGTCGATACCTAGATAGTTAACCACTCTGAATCACGTAACATTGCAGATGGCTTCTTTGTGTGTGCGACAGGAGAAAATGATGAAGGGAATGAAGATACAGAATTCGATAATGCACACTCTGTACGTCTTCAGCAAGACTAGGATAGTCGTTCGAGTGAGTGGGTGGAATTATAAAACAGATCAATAATAGAACACTTTTGCTGACGGTACATATGAAAACATGATATTTTTGTAGAGAATGCTCGTGGAAACGACGGCCTTCAATTACGCTTGTCATCTTGTGAGGGACTACGCGAATGCGCGCACGATCCATGAGACAGCAAAGGTGAGAGGCAATACGAAATTATATCTAGAATGATGCTTTTTTTGCTTCTGTCGAAATGTGCACTACGCTTTTTTTAGTTCGATCTACTCGAAATATCGCTCGTTTTCTGTCTTCTTCAATTGAGAATCGATCTCACTCCGGAACAATCGGCCCAATTGTGGAACGAGGGAGAAAACAGAGGAGTGAGTGAAAAACTTCATCGGCCATCAGTGTACGAACTGATCATTTTCCATTGCAGCAACTGACTTCCCTTTTCTTCGATCCCTCCTTCGTCTCGTCCCTTCTCAACATTCTCGTGGCCACCACTTCCCATCAACGGATCAAGACCCTATCGATTCAGGTGAATTATCGTCTGCCTTAATTGGCAATTGTTGTAGCAATCAATCAAAATTGTAGGCCATCGTGGCTGGTCTCTCCCTTCCCACTAATCGATTTGCCACCATTCTATACAATGGCTCCGATGAGATCAAGTGAGTCCGATTAGAACAACTCGGTAGAAGAGAATAGGCTGGAAATTGCTAGAGATCAAAGATAAAAATTGAAATGAATCATCGATTTCAGCCGCGAGAATGTGGTTGGTGCGATCTACAATGCGGTTGACGTGGTGATGAGAGTGAGTCAGAGATCAAAGATCAATTGTTAATCAATAAACTATTCTTAATCAATTAATTAGGCATTTCCTTCATCAAGATGTGGAATTAAAGTACTCAGTAAACCTTATTAGCATGGGCATACACGGAGCTTACGAATAACTAATCTTTCCAGTCGGGCAGTCCCAATGGCATCTTCATTCAATCTTCATGCGAATTAATCTCTCTATTGATCGAAGATGCATCGTCACGGTTCGATCTGATATTAGCAGCGAGGTAGGTAAAATGAATCCATCTCACTTCTGTTTAGTTTCAAGGTCAGGAATATTGAAAGAGTGGCTGTAGAAATGACGGTGAAGTATCGTATTTTTCGACTATTGTACATCTAAAAATAAGGCAAATTTCAGATCCAGTACCACCCATTTCCCATTGAACCTCCTCTTTCATCCAGCAATCGAATCTGCTCTGGGAAAAGAATATGAGAACGTAGTCAAGAAGGTAAGCAGCCAGTCGATAGACAATTCGATCCACAATCGAGTTTGCAGCTTCTTTTTGTGTGCAAGCAGCTGATCGATGATCCGGAATTGCAACAATCGTGGTCTCAATACAGAGAACAGTTCACTAATCTGAGTGTCTACGGGAGCCATTCAGTCGGTGAGTGAAAATCTGTTTGAATCCGAAGCTTCAAAGATTTTTTTAAATGAAAACCGAGTGCAACTCAAATCAAGTTTAATGAATTTCGATGAATCATCATGATAATTTCAGCCTCCGTAGCAGCAGAAATCGTCGGAGTCCTTGGAATTGAGAGGGAGAGCGACTACAGCATACAATTTGCCAACTCGCTTCTATAGATTCTTCGTTCTTCAGTTTTTGAATCGTACCATAGATCACAAATTTACCATATACAATACCATAGATTGGAGCAGCAGCTTGAACCGCTGTTTTCTGTACTCGCAAGCATTTGTAAATCTTATTATTTGTTGTCTAATTGCCTCACATACAAGACGATCTTTCTTCTCAATGTACGGGTTAAGTAACAATATACACAAATTTTATTGATAAACAATTCTTTCAACAGAATAGGTATATAAATCGATTAAACAATAAAGAAAAAAGCAAAATAAACGAATGCCGGGGAAAGGAACCACATAATCGAAATGAGGCGCCGTTAACACTACAGAGCCGGTTCCCTGCTTTTAGTGAACTGACTTAGATTCGAGCAAAGTTGGATCATTGGGACTTTTATTTTTTTTTGTTTTTCATTCTGTTATATTTCATAATTTTGAGTATGCAAACATGTTTGTTTTCTTCTACTAATAACTCGGGGCTCTCGGAATAATGCAGTCCATTTTTGTCGCCTTTCAAGTTGCGAATTAAACGATTGCGAAATATTCAGTGACGATTTTTCGCCATCTTCGACGGATGTAATGCGCTGCTTCCATTAATATTTCGTGATATCTTATCTTTTATACTCTATGTGTTTCGGCAACTCCTTTTCGAAAAAAGTGCTATAAGTCGTAGTCTTGATATAACCAATTTTGTGTACAACACGAGATTGCACTGTACTTGCTGATGGAGAATTTTTAGTTATCAACAATATTCGCGCTATCCAGTTGTTTGGATCACGCTCGAGCGCAATTAAAAACATTCGTAACGGTTGGCCGCAAAACTTTTTTTTGCTGTCTCAATTCATTGCGCTTGTGAATAGTAATGTATGCATCAATGGGCTCTTCAGAACGAGGAGGTCCTTGATTTCATTTTTTCATGTCATTATTTTGATTTTATACTTATTTTTTTAACCATTAAATCTATTTCAGCAAATCAAATGCCACCTAAAAAGAAACAAAGTAAAGGCGGATTCAAGCGGCGAAGTGAGTAATCTGATCTATTTTGCATACAAATTGTTCTATTCGTCCAGACATTTTTTCTCACTCATTTTACTCGTTGCAGTCGTCGAAAGTGAGTCGTCTTCTTCTGACTCGGAGTTTACGGGAGAAAACAATCGTATACTCGCCATGGATATCCCACAATCAAGGACAGCCCGCCAACTAGCAAGAATGTGCACGGTCAGAAGCCCTCCTATAGTTCCAACCTTTATATTTCGAGGTCACTTTTTTGTGGCTCTTGTCAGCAGTGCAATTTTATTTTTTCCGCCAATGTAAGCATTTTTTGTAAGCTTTTTTGACCTATCAAAATTAAAAATGAACATGTGTAACGTATGCTTCACCTTTTTTCATTATCCATACACAAGAGACGAATCGCGAGATTTTCGGCCCCTCTGTGCGGTAGAACAAAAGTTTGTCCTACCACCCCCCCCCCCCTAAGATAACCTAATTGTAAGGTACTTCGATTGATGCTCTTTCAAACTGCGATTCATGAATTTTGATATTAGGCCTAAATTTCGCAATACGCAAGATCAAAGATCAAGTATACAATAGGATTTCGCAAAATGCTCGTCACGGAAATGATCATACGTCGGCTCAAAATGAAGATATTGACTCTCGATCTAAGTTGCATTAGAGAGATAAAAGATCGGACAACATTTCGCAACTCATAAATACCCTCTGGCCAACGGGTGGCCAGCAAGATGGCGCCACCCTGGGGATACCGATTTGCCTGTTAAGCCACTATGTTTTTTTTCAAAGAACCTACTTATGTCCAAGAAATATCGAAAAATCAGACAAATCGGAGAGGGTATAAAAGAAAGCTGGCATTTTTGTCCGCCGACCCGAAAATGAGTTTCGGAAAAAAATACGTTAAGCACTCCATTTCATCACATATGTGCTCAACGTTATTGAATATTATCAGAAACATTCAAAAAATTCCATTGGAACACTTTAAGGGTCCATTAAATGTAGATAAATCGATATTCTGACCCATGGTGACCAGCTTTTTCAAAGTGCTCTGAATTAGAGCCCATTCAACTTCCTAGTGTTTTTAAAAGCGCCCTAGGGGTAACTTTTTACGTAGAACTCAAATTTACCTTAGGAAGCGGTACCATTAAACCCGACCGAGGCCCTATGGCACCCACTCCGGAACCAGGATGTATGTGGTACCTCTGGATTTTTTTCTCAAACCTATACATGTGATAGAGAATATTGTAGGTCTCGACGAGATGACCATTTTCTGTGAAGAAAGTGAAGGTCTAATTCTTCTTAGAAAAAAGTTGTAGTGGTCCGAAATTTTTTACGTAAATTTTCAAACCGTTGTACTGCAACTCTAATGCAACTTAGATAGAGTCAATATCTTTATTTTGAGCCGAGTTATGATCATTTCCGTGACGAGCATTTTGCGAAATCCTATTGTATACTTGATCTTTGATCTTGTGTGTTGCGAAATTTAGACCCAATTTCAAAATTCATGAAAGAGCATCAATCGACCTTGGGTTCACTTTGGGGGCTGGCAGGAACAACTTTTGTTCTACCGCTCATGAGTGGTCGATTCTCTCGCGATTCGTCTCATAAATCATCTTGAATAATCTATCGTTATTTAGCTAATAAATGGTGTAAAATTATTTGTTTTTCAGCGGAGAAACCGAAATGATTCTTTTGAGCAAGAAATGACGTCCCGAGAGGAGCCGGTAATTGTTAATTACATTTGAATCTTCATCATACATATGCTCTTCAGAAGCAGAGGACTATCAGCTTCGATTACAAGGCGCTACTTACAAATCCAGCATATGACAATCCTTGCTCGTACAAAACAATGGAACCAGAAGGTATTCATGTTCCAACTGTATTGGTTTGGCAACGATACGAGGAAGTTGACAGTTGATCTGCAGATTTCAACATGGACTACTACTATGAAACTGGCCTGAATGAAGTTCTCAAATTCAATTGCCCACCAGAAGAACTTGGCATGAAGTAGGTGTTATTCTGAAGCTCAACTGAATAATTTTTTTTATTTTGTGAATCCCATTTATTAAAATTTGATCACACCGAAAAATAATGGGATGAATTGCAGGATGGTGGATGATGAATTCTCAGTGAATGACGTCGAAAGACTTGTTGGAGGAAAAAGAGTGAGTTAAAGGGGAAGAATGCGACGACAGCTCGGATATATTGCTCGTTGTCTATTCCTTCGTTCAGATGATCGCTGTTGTTGTGGTGGCTACTCAGCAATCACTAATTATGCCTCTCACCAATTTTGTCAAGTACTACAATGATTGTACTCGACCAGATCCCGAGTACGTTCTTACGTTTTTAAAATGAATAATAATCATCAATTAATTTGTTCAGCTCTCCGAAAGGCGAGGAGAAGATATTGTACAACGTACTCTCACTGGAATTCTCCAATACGGGTCTCACTGATCTCGTTCGTTCATTACATCTCCTAACAGTTCTTACACTTTTTATCGTTCAATTTTATTTCATGTCCTATTTAACTTTGGTTGAAAAAAAATATCTACTTTAGGTGCAATCGCCATCCCTCGTGCGGGACCTCGACTGGGCATCTTATTGGCCAGACGAGAGAAAGACGAGAATGATCTCGTTCGAGAACGATGGCACCTTCCACGTCCAGAATATGTATCCTCGAGTCGAGAAGTGAGCCAATCTATCATTCACATTCACTTATTCCACTTTCTATTTTGCCATTTAACCATGTCTCAGAAACACCTCAGATAGCATGTGCACCATTTTAGTCAATGAACTGACTGTGTTGATGGATGGGATTGCAGTTATTGTCTAATGTCGCCCACGGAGTGCTATACTGACTTCCATATCGACTTCCATGGAACATCCGTGTGGTACCATGTGAAGAAGGGCAAGAAAGTACGAATAGAATGGCTGATGGAAATAAGATGATTACTGATATTGAGGTCTTCTGGATTGTCGAGCCAACGGAACAGAATCTGAAGTTATATGAAGAATACTCGAAGGACACAACAAGCGAAACAAGTACATTCTTCGGAGATCTCGTCGAGAGGTGAGAAGGGGAGGGGGAGGAGTGGGAGCAAACTGACTATTGCAGGTGTGCCCGTGTTGAAGTTTTGCCGGGCAACACTCTGATCATCCCCTCCGGTGAGTGGAAGGAGGGAGGGGGAGGAGAGACGGGGAATTGCAGGATGGATCCACGCAGTATACACTCCCGTCGACAGCCTCGTATTCGGAGGCAATTTCCTCCATTCGAGAGCCGCCCTCATGCAGTTGAATGTACTACAGGGAGAGAATCGAATCGGAGTGAGTGAAGGGAAGGGAGAAGGGGATAACTAGTCGTGTTTAGATCAACAAGAAGTATCGATATCCGTATTCTGAAGAAGCAGTCTTCTTCTATCTCAACAGAGTAGTCAAGGTAATCTCTCTTCCATTCATGCACTCTTTGATGGTTACTCTCGAGATGGAAAGGAAATGGTAATGGTTGGTTGATTCAGGCAGTGACTGGTCGTGATTATATTCGACCCATGACGAGGAATCAACAGATGAAGTATGCCGAATATGTGGGAGATCTATTCAGAGAGAAGGGAATGCATCACAGAGTGGTTAGTCACCCCCCTCCCATCCCCACCCCCTCCCTATCCAATCGATGGTTGCAGCCGACGAAAGAGGACTACGAAAAGGAAGGGATTGTGTGGAAGGAGGAATGGGGTGAGTCCATTGAGGAGAGAATATTGATGAATACTCGATTCAGATGAGAGTCCTGAGTACATGGAGAGCAAAGCGAAGCTGGCAAAGTGGGATGAGAAGAAGGAAGGAGAAGATGAGAATAAGGATGATATTGGTAAGGAAATTGAAATCACTTACTGACAGGAAGGTTTTGAATGAGTAATCATTGATCATCATTAAATAAATGACCGATTTGAGGTGGAATGGAAATGACGAATGATTTTGATGATATGCCCGTTCTTAGTCCGAAGAAAGAGAAGAAAGAAGAGAAAGAGAAGAAGAAGGAGAAGAAAGAAGAGAAAGAGAAGGAGAAGAAAGAAGAGAAAGAGAAGGAGAAGAAAGAAGAGAAAGGGAAGAAGAAGGAGAACGGAGATGAACAAGTGAGGAGAGGGAACACCGGGGAGTGGGGAACAAGGGGAGGGGAATGGGATTGATTGCAGGTTGGACACAATGATCTCTTCATCGACGACTACACCTTCTACCATCCCGTCTCGGTATTCCCCCCTCCCTTGACTGAACTGAATCTCCCTCTCTTCAGTTCAATCTGGATGCAGGAGCGGGAGACAGTGCAGTACTCACTCGTCCTCTCAGTGCAGTCGAACCAAAGATGAGGATTGATCCAGGTGAGAGAGAAGAGAGGGGAGAGGGAGAGGAGGGAATGATTGCAGTTGCACTGAAGAAGGAACTACATCCCATGGAAGTTCCTCAATGGGAAGGACTCATCGTCACTTATCTCAAGAAATCGAAGGTCGATCTTCCCGAAGGCCTCACTCGACCCAATTCACTCATCCAGGCATTCTGTGTGAGTTGATTGGAGGGGGAAGGGAGAGAAGGGGAGAGGGATGGAACAGAGGATGGAATTGCAGAGATTGCTTGAGAAGAGACGTGGAATGGCGACTGATCAGGAAGGAATCACTCTTCCCCTCTCTGTCCTTCCTTCTTCGGAGGAAATCAGACGAATGTATGAAGAACATTCGAGAAGAAAGAGGAAATTTGAAGAGAGAAGGATGATGATTGAAGAGGGAGAGGGGGAGGAGGTACGTAGTCGTTCCATTCAAGATAGAAGAGAGGGATTGAAGTCGTTATCTCATCATTTCCTGATTTCTATGCACTGTTATTTATATTATTAGTGAATAGTATCAATTTGTCTGTATCATTGAACTTATAACTCTGTTGACAGGACACTGATTGGAATGAGGAGAATGAGCAACCAAGGAAGAAGAAGACAAGAAAGGAGACTGAGAAAGGGGGAAAGAAAGGTGAGTGAAAGGAAGGAGATGGATATTATAGGAGGGATAGCAAGAAAAAAGACATTCCAATCATTCAAATGGCTGTTATTTGAAATATGGTTCGAATCGCAGGTGGAGGAAGAAAGGCTGAGATTGGCAAGAAAATGTGAATTTGACTATGGAAAATGGGCTGTAAAAGAATGGAGAAGAAACTTGCCCTATCCCTCTAATTATACTCGACTATATTCGAATTGTGTAAAGGATATGAAAAAAATTGTTATTATTTTGAACATTTAAATGAAAACATTGAATTGGACGGTTTAATGAGAGGAAAGTATGGATCGAATATCAATAATTTGAGTGGTATCAGATGCGATGAAGAGCAGTAAAGAAAGAAAGGAACGAAAGGTTCAGTCTGAGAAGAAGGAGAATAGAGACGAAAAGGAACAACAGATTCATGCTCAGAAGTCGAAATAGTAATTACCATCCATTTTTGGAATTATTCTATCAAAGAATTTTTCTAACTGAATAATTGTTGTTTTTTCAGCACCTACGGATTTTATTTGTGGTACAAGACACGCGCAGATAGAGATATGCGGTGAGTGATAAAAAACAAAAAAAGAAGGCGTGATTTTCAAGAACACATGTGTTATATACCTGGAATATTGCCAATTATTTCCAATATGGAATTTGATTTATCTTGGAGGAAATAGTGCGATATTCATTGGAAACTTACCGATAACGAGTTGAGTTAACGGACTGTGTTTTCCAGTGAGCAGTATCGTGCACAATCACAGAAGAATGGAAGGAGTTTGAGGGACACGATCAGAATGGAAGTTTATTCGAAGTTTACCTCAGAGGAGAAGAATAGTTGGATTGAGAAGGCGATGAATGAAAAGGAGAAGAGGAATGACCCATCTCTTGTTTCGACTACTCATCATTCTACTTCACTCACTGTTCCTCTTCCCACTCCCATGATTGAAGAAGAGGGAATGAAGAATGAAGAGATTATTCCCTTTGATCCTCCTTCTCACGAGGATAATTCAATGGAAATGGACGATGATTTCCCTCTCATTTCCTCATCCTCTCGTCGTGTCTCCTTCGGATCTTCCTCTGAGAATGGAGTACTGAAGAGAGGAAGACAGGCCAAGATTGATCCAAGTGAGTTGAGGGAATAAGGGTAATTCCACTCCCATTCCATCTCATGATTTCAATTCCCATTTGCAGTTGCTCCTCTCCATTCACAGGAGAACCAAGCGGACCCTTCTCTCGCATATCCCCAACCTGCATCGAAGCCAGCTGCGAGGTATTATATTTTGTGTGATCATGGAGTTTATCTTGGAATATTCTCTTTTGGACAATTACTTTACTGGTAATTTACTGGTTTTGTGACTGTGCTTCCCCAGACGAATGTTACCTCTCCATCTATCCTTGATCTCATTTTATTCCCCTTATATTGAGTGTGAGCGTGTATATTGCAGTTGGGTATCAAAGTTCGATCGTTACTACGCACTGGCCAAGGATTTGATGAAGTGAGTTTCGCTCCTCTCAACTATTTAACGGCGTAAACTGATACTGCCATTCAGGAAGAGGGGTCTGAAAGAGATGAGGAATGAAGCGTGGGATGAGGGATGGGTGAAGCTGGGTCGAATGGAGCAGGAGCTCTTCTTTGGGTGAGGAGTGTTATTAATGTCACTAGGGATGTCCTCATTCTGCATCATTTCTCTTATTATTAAATTATTAGTAAAAAAACGTTATTGATTGGAAGAATGTGTGTTCGTATGAAGATGTTCTATTTCAGAGATAATTCTGACTTGACGGGAATGTGGTATTCGGTGCTCGAAAGAGTAGAGAAAAAGGACAATGTTACCATCCTCAATCATTTCATTGGCATGTGGAATGATGAGACGAGGAGAAAGGATCTACACTTGTGAGTATTCGCTCTCTTTGTTGTTTATTCTTGGCGTTGTTGATGGATTGGAATGCATTGGAATGACATGAGTTGTGAAAGGGATATAAGGATGCCTTATTGCAGCGATGTGTTGTGTGTGAAGGAGTTGAATGCTCTTCCACTACCTCAGAGAAGGAGACCATCGGTGATGAGAGGTGAGAAGAGTGATGTGCACCACTCTCGGACGTCCGATCAAAATCGGGGGTTTGGGGACTCAAAAAATTTTTCCTCGATTTTCTGAATCTCATAAAAAATATTTTTGCGACTAGAGACCTACCAATTATATTATGCTAAGAGTGTTCCGGTAAAGAGTTTCGCGAAATTTAAAATAGAAAGAAGAAGAGAGAGGAAAAGAGATAAGAATGGCTGCAAGTTTGTTTCAGTTGCAACAATAATATGTTAGATAATGACGATGAATTTTTTCCTACATAAGGGGAGAGGAGAGGGGAGGATAAATGCGGACACAAGATCCAAAGAATATATTTGATAACTAGAATCAGTTCTAATCTCGAATTGCAGGTGCGAAGCTGTCCGAGGCACTCTACAGAGGAGAATTCTTTGACTCACAGTTGAAAAGGGTGCCCAAAACTAAGGTACGGAGCCGTGGCCGAGTGGTCTAATTGTAAGGTATGATCGCGAGGTCGTTGTTAGGTGCGCCTTAGACCACTCGGCCACGGCTCCATGCCTTAGTTTTGGGCACCCTTTTCAACTGTGCCTTGATCGAAAGTTTTTGAGGACAAACGAAACCAGCCGGACCTTCTCCACATCAGACATTGGGGGGAGGAGTATTTTGAAATTTTTAAAAAAGGTGTTTCGATCATTTTGAACCCTTATGAAAACACTCGAACGCACTCCGACGACAGTTGCCCATTTCGAGGATATCGGAGTGTCGTCCCACATCATAAATGGGTTAAACATGATCGAATCTTCTTTTAAAAAAATTTCAGAACACTCCTCGTGATGAGGTAGGAAGCGTGATAACAGCGATTTTTTCGAAAAATTTCTAGTTTTCAAAAGATCGATAATCTACCGTAATCCAATATAATTGATCATATCTCTGTCGGATGTGAATATTTTCTCACAATTTTTCGTGTGAAGCTTTCTCTAGCAATAGTGAGCGTGAGGACCGCGGTTTTTTCTTAAATTATTTTAACGTTGATAAAAATGATAAAAAAAATCATTCATAATCTTGACATGTTCAAAATACAAGATTACGGTGAAAGAGGGACATGATTATTGCCACTTTAACAAAATTAACATTTCATATTCATTTGAACTAATATAGTCTTTCGGAACGCTTCTATCTTCCGATACTCCCAATGTCTGATGTGGAGTAGGTCCGGATGGTTTCGCTTGTCCTCAAGAACTATCGGTCAAGGAATTCTCCTGTGTAGAGTGCCTCGGCTCGCTTGCTCCCCACGTACCTGAAATTGTCTCATTCTTCCCAAATTTTCGGGGTTCGTGGGTCAAAATCGGCAAATGTCGGGGTACCCTCCTATATCTGACCCGGCGCTCATCACTGGGTGAGAAAGGGTATCTATCTATATTCGGACTATTCCATGGTATTTCTGTATAGATGATGGAATCACTTTATTCTTCAGTTGAATCAGTTGACGACGGCAGTTTCGAAGGGGAGAGAAGATCCCAGACCAACGTGGTCAACGCAGCTTATCTCTACTCAAAGGTGAGCAATGGAGGGAATGGTGTACTTGCGACACCAATTCCAACTAGTGGATCGTTTCCATCCTCCTTTATCAGTATTTTTCTCCTCACATGGCGAAGAATGAAATGAATCTAAAAAACTCCATTTTTTCTGATCCTGGCAAAATAAATGGTCAAAATGACGACCCTAGTGTGTTGGAAGGAGGGAAATTGGTTCACTTCCCTTTTCTTCTCAACCTCTTATCTTCTCATCTTTCTCCTTCCAGATCAACACTATCACCGAAGTATTCATGACTGGCCGATGGAGCCAGAGTCTCACCAACGCTGCCATTAATTGAGCTTTATAGAGACTGATCATTCGATTCATAAGTCTCCTCCCGCTCCCCAATCCACCCCAACCCACTTTTACAAACTTCACCTATTAGTGCTGCGACATATTTCCCCTGTTTAGAAGTCACCATCCACTCCCTTTACCCGACTCCAAGACCTGCTATTTGTGTATCCCTTCCAGTCCATCTATCTGCCTACTCTTTCTCGTGTTAATTGTTTTTAGAGTTAGATATGCCGAAGTTAGATATATTAATTGTTTTTAGAAGTTAGATATGCCGACCATTTTGCTAATTTATTCAATTTGTTGTTTCCATATCATCATTACCTAACTGCTAAGCCAATATGCACACTTAATATCGGCCTCCCATGATCATCGTTTTTGAATTATATTACCGGTCCTTGTTTTTATCGCCCCCCCCCAAGTTCCCATCGATCTCTCAATCGAGATATGGTCTACGTTAATGCTACCTTCTGGCCTTCTGACAATTCCCCGTCGTGAGCATTTTTTATTCACAGAAATCGTAGTGTTTATCTCCCCCTCCCCCCATTTACCTCATCGCCTTTGTGTTTAAATTTTTTTTATTCAATTTGTTGTTTTCGTATCATCATTACCTAATTGCTAAGTCAATATCCACACTAAATATCGGCCCCCTGATCATCGTTTTTGAATTAGAGTACCGATGTCATCTTGTTTTTATCGCTCCTCTCCCCCAAGTTCTCATCGATCTCTCAATCGAGATATGGTCAACGTTAGTGCTGCCTTCTGACCATTTTCCCGTATTGAAATCATTTTTTTATTCACAGAAATCATCGTGTTTATCACCCCTCTCCTCCCTTTTACCTCATTGCCTTTGTTTAAGAAGATACCTCATGTTTCTTCCCGATTCACCTTCACCTATCTGTAATTTCATTTAGAAGCTCTAATTAATAATAAAGATGTAATTCAATCGTGTTCTCTATTGGTCACGTCAATGGTAGATTGTCCATCACAATATTTAACTCATTTTTTCCATCTATGTTCTTAAATTGAAGTGAGTAAAGTTAATCAGGATGCGACATACCTTCCATTGCTCGGATGGGCGTGGTCTCGAGACGACCACTTGCTGTTGCACCATTGAGGTAATTGCTTACTCATTTTTTCCATCCTCTGGTTATGTTGGTGTAATAGAGATGAAGTTATATCTCGTAGAATCAGAATAACTCCTTTACAATTAAATCAGATGTACATCTGATCTTCCAGCACTGCTCTCTGTTCTACTCCATTCTCTTCTCTCTTCTGTCCGTCATCTCTCTCACTGTCGCACTCTTCGCTCCATTTGAAATCATCGGAGGAATTGCGCGAATCGTGAGTAGATACTTATATATTTCGAAATTTAATCATTTACCCGCAATCTTTATTTGTGTAAGTAATATACTTCCCTGGAAAATTAATGTAGTGTTGAATCTTAGGAGCTAGACATGCGTATTTCTGAATGTGTTGTGCTAACTTCAATAAATATGCCTATCTACATGTAATATTTATAATAATATTCATAATAATTTGCAGTGTATCTGCACCATTCTCTCCATCTTCCTTCTCTTCTCAATCATCGCTCCAATGGGAATCTATCGTCGTTCCTCCTGTCTACTCGCCCCTCTCATCGGAGTCATCGTCAGTACCATTTCTCCTTTCCGCTGTTTTTCGCGGTTTAAATACACTTAACCACCGACCTGTTATCTCGAACGCTTGGAATTTTAGAACTCTAATCGTCACTACTATCTCCTCATTTTACATGTCGCATTTCACTCGCTAACAATGTGTCAACAGCGAAAGCCTATGTGTGATTGAGAGAGCCTTTGAGATTTTTTTAACCTTGTGGCACCTTTGAAAGCTCGTGTGAAAATTGATTAGGAATACAATGTGATAGTTTTATTTTCATTTGTGGTTACTATTTAATTATATTTAATTATCTAAACTAGTTGTTTCCAGGTTCTACTTCTTGCTCTGTCCATCACTACACTGATCGCCACTGTTGTCTACGCTATTGTGCAGCAAGAGAAAACGTGGAATGCGTGAGTGGTATCCCTCGAAATAAAACGAGTCTTTATCATTCTCAAAAAAGAATCGTACTGCATACTTCGATGCTGCCCAATTCCCGCTATAATTCGCTATGCTTCTCAACAAGTAACTATTGCGTCTGTCTACCGTAACTTGTTCATTTCAGAATGACGAATACAGTGGATGCTGTACTCCGATCGGAATTGCTCAATCCTACCGTAGTCTTCATCTTCGGACACCAGGGTAAAATATTTGCGACTTCGCATTTGTCATAGTTCTCCCTTGCAGCCATCGACAATCTCTCCTTCATCCAATACGTTGTCATCCTCTCCCTCTCTCTTCTCCTTCTCATCTCTTCATTCGTCCTTCTCTCTCACGCTCTTTTCGTTCTCTGTACTCTCTGGAAACGATTCTTTGCCAAGGTCGGTAATTTCTGTTTTAGATACCTCGACTAATTTTCCAAATTAAATTTGTCATGATGAAGACAACAATCGTCAGTGAAATATGAATGTAGGGTAAATAAATGACAATGAGTTATGCGGGGGTTTTTTCGACTCTGATCAAGTAGTTTTATCACTTTAGATCTATTTCTCTATGTTTCAAATTTTGTATATTAATAATCTTTGATTTTTTTCTGTAGGTGTGCCACTCAGACGCAGCCTCGATGGATTGGATGTTCACTAATCTGAATGGATCTTTCTCGGCCACCATGGGAGGAAGAGGAGAAAGTTCAATGCTAATATATGAGGAGAGAGAATGGAAGAGGAATGCCCATGTGAGTCATTATCGTTGCGACTGAAAGTATTACGGTAGGAAACAGAACTCTATTCAAGTAAAAAGGTAAAAAGAAAAAAAAGGTGATAAAAAAGTTCCAAAATAAAAAAAAGATCGAAAACAAATCCTCATTAAAGACTAATCATTGTAATTACGAGATTCCAACCAAACATAAATGTAATTACAAGATTCCAAACTAAACAGAAATTTGTGGTCCTTAACCAAAAAACAGGAAACGTCCTCTTACGATGACTACACGTGACTTCATTGGTTAGATTTAGAGATTTCAATTTGAGACCGCCAGAAATAAAAAAAAGTTCACTTCCTAGCCGCTCTTGGCACTCAAAATATATAATGAACAGTCCCATCAAAATGCTGTTGACCTATCGGTATTAAAGCTATGAAATAATTAAAAATATGAATTAAGAAGCTTAAGAAGCTTAAGAAGCGAATAAACAGATAAAACAGACAAAGGAGAAAATAACGAAATATTTTTCGCGCTTTTTTGGCGCGTCGAGATTTCGCGAGTATTCAGACGAGAATTCTTTCTGGTTGGGTAACTGTTGACATTTAAATTTAAACAATAAAAAAATACTGATTCAACCGTCAGAGTTCTGTTCTTGCAGATCAGTCTGAGCGATGGAATGGACACTACATACTGAAATAGACTACTCTACTCTATTTCGATAATCAACTTCTATCCGTCGATCCGTTTGTTTCAGTATGCATTTACCAGTTTAACCCCATATTCACATGACGTTCTTCCGTTCTCGACCTCACTTTCGATCATTTTCATTTTAGACACTTCCCTCGTTCTTGTAACATTCCGTAGTCAGTCTAACATCCTTTGCGTTTTTTTAGTCATTTTAGTCGGTTTAGTCAGTACTAAATCAGAAAAATCAACTGTCTAATTGTTCCGTTTCGTTACTGTTTACTGTGCTAAGCACATTTGTTGTTCTTTTTTATTGATACGCAGGAAAAGTATTTAAAATTACCCTTTTGCTATATCTGTCTGATAAATGTTGATAGTAATATTCCGATTGTGGTCCACTCGTACACGCGTGGTTACATTGTCACTGCAAAGACAATTCATGTACACACATGCATAGTCACAGGCATATCATTATAAATCAACGGTCTCGAAAACCCCATTATGTTCTGTGTTTAGTTGAAGGACCTATCTGAGTTTGTAGATAGATATTCTGGTAATAATGTGTATCCTGGAATGCCGAGATCGTTCCCGTTTACTTTATCGATTATCATTATCAATCACAATCACAATCCAATTAGTGCTTGTAAGCTTCCACTTCAACGATCTTCGGAGCTTTCACTTTGAACCAAACACCATTATCTCGTCCATTTCGTTCCCCTGAATATAGTTCTCCAGTTTATTTATATTTTAGTTTAGTTTATTGTCTCTCATTGCCTGAATTTATTGGTAGAACATAAAAATCGCTTTTAAGTTTAAAAACAGACCGTCAATTTCTGCAACCGAGTACTGTGATGGAATTTCTGGCCACAGATGGCGGACCCAGTGAAAATCTTTGGATGTATCCAATCCCAGTTTGAAGTATCGTTCACTCTCCATCCCTCCAATCTCATTATAACATCGGAGATGAATTATGGCTTTCTTAAATTAATTAAATCATTCTTTCACTGACAAAGTATTGTAACTAAAAGGCGCTCGAACACTGTTGGTATATAGTGGTCAACATTCAAACCATTATAATGATTTCAGTTGCGTAGGTGAAAGACAAGAAAAATAAATAACAAACGATTTAAAAATATACATTCAATTGATACTCCTCCCTTGCTTCCTTTCGCAATTTCTCCATTGCTTCTTTGCTCCTATTGCCAATTAACCGAAGGGCCTGAATCAATACATTATTCTTGAAAACGGCCATATGAAGATTAGATGAAAAGTAAATCGAGGCCTCTTCCACAGTGTTTCCCACCTTCAGAGCAGACTGAATTACTTTAGCTGGAACAAACGGAACACAGTCATGGATGAGATCCAAAAGTTCGTCTTCCAATTTGTATTGATTGAGAATCCAATCCTGGATAATTAGAAGGATTAACTATCACAAAACTACACAAAAAGCTCACGATCATATGATAATGGTTCTTGAATCTTGAGCAGACAATGAACATTTCCTTAAGCGATTCTCTCGATAAGGTCTGAGTTTTTAGGAAGGAGAAAGCTTGTTCATGAATCACTGTGATGCCGAATCGATCGATGTATTCGAGAGCGACTATTGCCTGCTCGACTGAAATATACCGTAGAAGATTCAGTTTTACTTTTTTTCACGATCGACTAAATTAGATGTTAGCATCAAGATTCACATCAAGATTATCAAGACTATCTGAAAGTGAAATTCTCCGAGATAAAAAGCTGACCTGTCGAAAACTTTCTTTTATCTTTGTTTCTCTCATGAAGATATTCGATGAACAATTGGAAGTTTGTTACATCCACCTGAGAAATGCTATAAATTCCGTTAAATGAGAACTTCATAAATGATTTATAACGATGTATTGCAAATACATCGTTAAATCTAACGAATCTGTGTAACCTCTTTGACTTCGTATATTCCGTTCTGTTTCTCAGCAAACTCCTGATAGAAAATAGTCTCGAAATAGGGAGAGTACAATGCTAGAAGCTGAAATGTTCCACTATTCTTTGGTGTGAATTTCGAAATGCAAAGAATACAGCGTCTGCTACCACCCATATACAGAGATTTGAGAAATATGAAATCACCTCTTTGCTCACAGGCACTAATGTAGTGTTATCTATTATTAGATCTGCCGATTGAATGGGTGTTGTCGATTCTTCATAAATAGGAGTTGATCTTGGGCTAAAATTGTCGAATAAACATTATTGTTGTAAATAGTGCAGAGTTCTTTGAATGGGAGCCTATAAACCTACTTTACTATAACTCGCATTGTATACTTCTTGCATTCCTCTCGGTACTCACCAACCCACGACAAAAACTGCAATGGACATGAATTGTTCCCCTCCCTGAAATATGAGCTCTTCATATTGTAATTAGATTAGCTTACTCGTTCAGAAGTTATTTCCATCTGTTCGTCACTGCTAAAAATGAGTTGGAGTATTCCATCGATCCGAATTGTTTCAGAGACATCACCACTTTTTAATCGAGTGATCAACGAGGAAATTATCTGTAATATCTTTTATCATTCATGTTCTCCCTTCAATCTCTCTCACTTCACATCCCTCATCATTAATCAAGGTTATTTCTATACTTGAAAAAGGGTCTGATGATTTCTGGATGGATAGAATATTGAGGAGCCTACTGAATATTTCACCGAATCAAATATTAGTGACTTGAGATCTTTAGAGATGACCATTGAACTGAAATTTTGGATACATTGAATTATTAGTTTCGTTATTGGGGCAATGGCTTACCATTGTTCGTTCTCCATAGTGATATGAAGACGATTGCAGTGAGAAGAGATCACAATAGGAGAAGACATCCGACAGTAAAATATAAATGAGGGAGAAGTTGAACGATAAAAGTAAATGGAAATTTTGAAACTTGGACCTTCACTATCTACCTACTGGAAATCATGATGCTAAGCAATGCACTATCATATTGCAATGCACTACAGCAAATAAATCGCAAAATGACTATGTGAAGCACTTATAACCACTCAAAAAAGTTGACTTCAAGTTGACTATGTACACGTATTACTAGGAATGAGATGGGAAGGCTAATAGTCATTGTAATGGGTTTTTCGCAATATAATATCTATTTGTGATGATGAAGAACACGGCAATAGGTGTGTGTGTCAAGGAAGTGGGTCGTCAACAACAGTTGGTATCATGTGAGGTGTTCGCATTCCTGCCTCTTTCTCTCATCTCTCATTCATGTGCGAGCAATTTATTCTATTAAATGGATTATGGCGCATCGTTGAGGTTCACTTTATCGAAGAATAAATGCGGATACAGGCAAAAGAACTGCCACTAGACTAATTTGTTCTCTAGATGAATTGCAGTAATGAGTATTGCAACAGCAGGTCGTCTTCCCATTTAACTTCGCGCAAGAATATTGCTCAATCTGAATTTGATAACGCTTAGACTTGGTCGGAGAACCAATTGAATGGTTACTCGATTGGAGTGCGGTCGCATGATATCTCGAAGACAGTCGCCAAGGTTATCACATCCGCGCCACTCCTGCAAGTTTAAGAAAAATCGCACTACATATTTTTGGGGAACTGACCGATCCGTCATAAGAACGATAACTGAGACAGAACTCGACATTGTTGCATTGCACACGACCTGAATACAATAACATACCTTATATGAGGCCGTTTGCGAGAGAGTCGAGCAAGGGCTGGCACAGCTCAAAAAGGTCGATTCTCTGAAACTCTGGTTTTAAGGGTTCTCGAGGGTGCTGATGACGATGGGCAAACTCATTTTTCATATTGAGCCCCCATTGGCTCCAGATGACGTCACGTCGAAAGCGGTTTTTGAGGAATTTCTCAGTCCACGAAGTCGCTAAAATTAAGTGAAAATGTTCCTCGGGGTAGAATTTCATGCTGAAGACGCCTGTCTAGTTTATTTTTTATGAATTTCAAAAATAAAATTCAAAAAACGAAC
>LS585879.1:2495086-2508101 GCA_900490775.1 Pristionchus maxplancki
CGATGGGCAAACTCATTTTTCATATTGAGCCCCCATTGGCTCCAGATGACGTCACGTCGAAAGCGGTTTTTGAGGAATTTCTCAGTCCACGAAGTCGCTAAAATTAAGTGAAAATGTTCCTCGGGGTAGAATTTCATGCTGAAGACGCCTGTCTAGTTTATTTTTTATGAATTTCAAAAATAAAATTCAAAAAACGAACTTTTGAACGAGGCAAAAGTGGGCTTAGAAACCTACACAGATCGGACCGGCATGACGAGTTTAGTCCAAATCTGTAATTTCAGCCAATTTTATGAACTGGTGTGCAAGTTGGGAGTGAGATAGTGAGGCGAAATTGTAGGTGAAACTGTGGATTTCTCCTCTCCAAGGCGATTCCTCACCCCTGGTTAGAGAGACTAGGCGAGAGAGCATGGGGAATGGAGAGAGCGCAGACAGAGAAGAGAGGAGAGAGAGTAAACAAGAGTGAGATACACGCTTTCTCTCCCAATTTCTCCTCACTATCTCACTCCCAACTTGCACACCAGTTCATAAAATTGGCTGAAATTACAGATTTGGACTAAACTCGTCATGCCGGTCCGATCTGTGTAGGTTGCTAAGCCCACTTTTGCCTCGTTCAAAAGTTCGTTTTTTGAATTTTATTTTTGAAATTCATAAAAAATAGACTAGACAGGCGTGTTCAGCATGAAATTCTACCCCGGGGAACATTTTCACTTAATTTTAGCGACTTCGTGGACTGAGAAATTCCTCAAAAACCGCTTTCGACGTGACGTCATCTGGAGCCAATGGGGGCTCAATATGAAAAATGAGTTTGCCCATCGTCATCAGCACCCTCGAGAACCCTTAAAACCAGAGTTTCAGAGAATCGACCTTTTTGAGCTGTGCCAGACCCACCCGGATCTGCTCGACTCTCTCGCGAACGGCTTCATATCTCCTAGGTAGGTGAAACATGAATGAATTTGACGAGAGTTTTAATCAGATATAATTGTTGATACCTCCGGGTGTTGTTGTGGAGAAACAATCAAGAGCCACTGCATCTAGGGATAGAACTGCGATTAGAAAGAGGAAGAGCATCGATGCTAAAAAATACGCTTTGGGTAAAATAATTTGATAAATTGCTCAGTTCTCAAGAAATATAAAAGAGAGGAAGGTTCGCAAAAGGAATACGTCTGGCTATCGTTCCGATTTAGGCACTGGCTTGGTCAGTACTTGACTGACTCATTCTTTGTGCATCGGTCACACTTTGGTGAGTTGCGCAAATATTGAGAAGAATGATCGATACTCTCCAGAATTCTCTCCTCCTTCAAAGTAGTGCTCTCCGTAAATATTCTTCTCATTTGTCTTCATTTCTGTTGCTTATCCAACTCTTTCAGACAGGTCTAATCATAAATTGCTGTTATTTTTTAAATTCAGAATTCGATTCGGAAACAGTGTTTATCTACGCTTATTCTTCACTACAACACAAGTGCTACGCACATGAAATATCTCTTGATAGTCATTTGAACAATGGATCGGCAATGGGGAAATGGAGAGAAACAAGACCGAAATCTTCGCTAGCGTGAGTGAAGAATTCTCTCCGTCACAACAATAAAACGGACTGTCGTCCTTCATTAAAATAGGAGGTATGAACCGTATGAGTGGTGGACATTGAGCAAACTGAACGGTCAGTTTCAAAATAAAACGAGCGTAATTAAGTAATTAATTAATGATAATCAAGTAATGGCGAGTTGGGACCGGCTTTGAGTGGGGGCGAGGGCTGTCGATGAGTGGGTGTATAGTGTGGTGCGTGGTGCGATGGGACTACGGTAGTCGACGAGTCACACTCGTCGGCCTACAAGGAGGTCACGGTGAGGTCGTCCAATTCTTCCTCTAGAATTATCAGCTCATCGTCAGAGTACATCAGTGAGTCCGAGTGCATGAATCGATCCCTGAAGAGGATGGTCTTGCAACGAATTGGATTATACGATAGCAATGATTACTAAATGATAAATGTATGAATACAGTACCTCCTCGAATAGATAATGGCGGACTGCGTGGTGGGAGCAGCAGTGGCATCGTTGCTCTCATCCCCATATCCGGACTCTTCTGACACCGAATCCGGCTCGGATGAAATCGAACGACAGAAACGACGATCCTGAATCGAAATATTACTGTTGATTGAGAAATTACTATAGTTGAACACATGGTAATCTCGGAGATGCAGTATGTTTTGGTAATCAATTATATACCGTACCTCTAGTCGGCCATTGGCACTTTTTGTGCTGCCGTGTACTGATGAGGGCGGGCTGGTGCCATCGGATCCTGAGCGGAATTCCTTGGTTACGGTATGTTTATTGACCAAAATTATACCTGCATAGCTGGACGAGGCGGTGGACATGGCATCTCCCAGTGGTTCCTCCCTGTAGCAGACAGAGTCAACGTCTGATCCTAGCTCCTCATCCTCCTGGAATATTGGCGTTTGACGGATTGTGGTAGGGAATGGCTCATATATATAAGTAGGTTGAATACAATACCTCATGCACTTCATCGATTGATCCGAGACGGGGAGCGCTGCGTGACCGCGAGACGGGAGGACGGAAGTGCAGGGAACCAGTCTGAATATCACTTATTTATAGGGTACGAAGAATGCGAAATGAGGTAAATTCATTCAATGATATTTACCTGCAGCATAAGCTTTCTTCTGGGACAAGTTCCTGTGAGAGATGAGGCACGCGCCTTCTGATGAGCCATCTTCTCACGCCGGTACTCCTGTAATATCGATTGGTTATCGATTGATACTGTATTCCTTCTCAGCGTAATATCTCCTATCTACCTCCCAACGGTACCTGAAGTGCCTGATGGAGACTGTTCTGCAGTGCCTCTTGCAGTGCTGCAGCCTCTCCCTTTTTCTTGCACAGAATAGCATGGCATCGTAGTTCGGGTCTCAATCGCTTCCCCTCGTGCTTGTAAACCTGAATTTTATTATTCAAAAAACAGTTTTAAAATAAATTAAAAAGATAGAAAACGTCACAGTCTTCCAAGCCTTTCTAGTGCGCTTTCCCCTTCACTCCAGAAAAATAAGTGGAAGCCTACGTGACTGTTCTTGCGTAGTCGTCAAAATTATGGTTATCGCAGAGGGAAAAGAGAAAGGACGCGGGGTTTTGCCGCTCACATCATTATCAAGTCAAACGAGTGAGACGAAAACAAAGAGCGAACGTGCTATTGTCCGGATGAAGAACACCGGAAGGGAGATAAGGAATAGTACGCACACATTGTCAGACCAGGAAGAGCTCAAGGAACGTTCGAAGCATTATGGATAGATGAATTACACTGTCCGATTTCACCACTTATTTGATCGGGTTGATAATTGGTTTTCATCATCAATCACCAGACTACATCGCTCAATAATCTCCCTGATAAGCTCTAAACTTCGATTTCGCACTTTCGTCGCTCGTGACTAATCCAATAAAGACTACACACTCCTTGCGTGCCTCTTTTCGACTATTCGAAATGGATTAGAACGGAGATCTTTGTGTTCGTCCAATTGCGAGAAACAGGGCGAGATATCACAAATCTTTCACGAGACGAACAAAAACACCCGACATGACTCGACATTCACAAAAATAAAGTATTCGCAAGAATGGGTACTCACCCAACAGAACAATCTCGGGTATTGTTCGGGTGCTGCACAGTAGGTGATTCGATGGGCGTAGTACTCAGTTACTCCTTGAGTCTTCGTTTCTGCCTTCAGACCACTGTTTGTTACCTGAATTTTTGATCTCCAGTTATTTCCTGAGAACTGACTCTTATCTTTCCATCATTGTACCGAACAGTCACCATCACTTTATGCTTCTTTATTACGTTTACAACCGGCTGATAATATCCACTGATCTTATCAGAGAGTGTCAAAGTCCCCAGGGCTCTACTTCTGACGAAACAGCGTGACGCATTTCTTTCAAACTATGTTGAGTCGTTTACGCAAGGAAACTGGCCCGCAAGGGTAGGTTTGGTCTCCCTACTACTACTGCTCCAAATTGAATCATCTGTGAGCTGCATGGGCCCTTTATTTTGCTCTGCTAGAGTTCACGTATTCATTTTGCTGTGGATATCGGGAAGTCAACCAATGCATTCATAGAATATCCACTCGAGCCAATGGAGTTATCGAGGATCCTCCGACTCTCTCAATATCACTTCGTCTCTAGCTTACTCTAATCGGCAAGGAAAGTCTCGTTAATTATCGCTGATTCCACGAGGAATACTCAGGAAGATTCTCCCTTTCAGCTTCTACTCTGAGAGATTGCCGTGGCTCATTCTGCATGCAAACTTTCAGCAAAAGAATCTAGAGCTAATTCAATAATGGAGATTCGCGGGACTACTTTCTTAGAGGGAGAGACACTCTAGAATGAGGAATAACCCTCTGCATTCCATCTATTCTCTCGCCAATCAGAGAAGCGAAGAAGCTTTCGGAATGAAGAGGACTTTTCTTGTCTCGCATGGCGTCATTTCTCGCGAAGAGGCTTGAGAATCTGTGCAGTTTGCTCAAAGGAAGGGAGGAAGTATTATTAGTAGACGAAAGAGCGCGGGAAATGTAAGGACGATGGTACTTTATGGGAAATAGAAGGACAAGGAAACGAATTAGATTGCAGAGACTCAAACCCTTCTATTATTTCAAGTTGGCAACATTTTGGATGAATGATTGGAGGAAGTAGATGGAATCTCTTCCTTCCTTCTTCCATTCACCTTTCCCACAAAAGGAAAGGAACAACGACTCTGATTCATAACCGCCTCCCAGCCTTTCTTTCTTCTTTTCGACACACAAACATACAAATCACGAGGCTGTTGAATACCGAGGAAGTATTTTAGGGAGGAGAGATAGTTCAAAGATCAAATAGGAACTGCGAAGAGTATAATTCAGGCAAATTCGGCTCAGATCAAATAGCTGACTGTAAATGCGCTGCATTGACCTAGTAGATATGGAAATATGCGAAGATCAAAGATCATCAATCACCTCCAATCTCATGTTGAGATCCGGTCGTTGTCTTCCACAATAGGCCTTCCAGATCAGACTCAATGGCTTCTCTACGCAGTCTTCACCCTGGAATTAATCATATTTGGTCTTTGATCTCCTTTCCAATTCCCCAATCAGATGTTTGCGTGTCATCGGAACAGTCGCAATCGTGCAGACATTGGCTAATTCGCAAGACGAACTCTGATCTCGACCAATCCAGCACTCGCAGAGAGCGAATTCGACGAGTTTCCCGTTTTCGAATTAGTCTCCTCCGTCCTCCAATCCCACACTGTTCCAATCACAAGAACTGTTTGGGCGAATGAACTCTAAAGATAGCGATGGTCGGTTCTGCTCTTTTTTTAGAGAGCCACTGAGTCATCGTTTCGTTTCGCAAGTAGCCGGACGTATGATCGAAAAATGTACTACCGTAATTCTAGTAATGCCGGGTTTCCCATTTCCCGGTACTCTCACCTTGGCGAGTACGGTTAGGACGTTGCCCAGATAGACGACGGTGTGGGGTTCGTCGGGATGATTTATCGTGTATCTGAAGGGATACGGTAGAAGTACTGTAGGTACATTTAGCTGATTGTTCATTGAGGGGTACTGTATCCATGTTGAGGGTGAGTGTTGCGGGTCAGATGATGGGTCAAATCACTTACCGTTGTTTCTTTCGACGGAAGGGAAGTGTGAAGAATGAAGCAGGACTCGAAACCGAAGGCATCGAGGGCATTTCTACAATGGATTGCTTAGAAGTGAATAAAGAGTGGGATCATTGGCGAATGAGGACGATAACAAACACCGGACGCGCTCATGAACTGATAAGAAATAGCTATCACTGTAGTGCTTATGTATCAATGAATGGCGGAAGCCGTTATCACTACTAAATCCATCGTCGACTCGTGATGATACGGACGATTTCTGATAGGGAAGAGAGAATGGAATATGAGGAGAGTCCGTCGATGACACGGGACACTGTGAAGAGAACGAAGGGTGATGAAGGGGGCGGAGCTAGAGGGAAAGGGCTGTGAAACCCCGTGAAGGGGCGGGGCTTAGTCTTGAAATCAACAACAGAGAGGTCAGTGTGAGGAAATTATCTGAGCATTCTGAACTTTTCTCTCCTTTGCTTGGGTGCATCCTGACATGGCTAATTACCTAGAGAGAGAACGTTCGAAAACAAAGTGAAATGAAGAAAAAGGAAGAAGAAGAGGACTGACGTGATTGAAATTGAGAGAAAAAGGAGAGAGGATTTTATTGGAATTGGAACGGCGCATTGAGCAATTTTGTGCGTCCGCGCAAATCCAAAGAGAATGGGAAGGATTGTCTGGAGAAATTGGAGAGTTCGAAAGGAAGGAAAGAGGATGGAATTGGAGAGAAGAAGCTGCCCCTCATAAAGCCGTAATTATATATTTCCCAAGCTCCGGAAAAAAGGAATTCGTGCCGGCTCCAGGATTGAGATTGAGTGTCCTCCATTGGGGATGGAATTTCAGAAAAAGGCTCGGGATTGGGAAATACTCGCGGCGAAAGCTTACGGTGGGTTGAGAATAGCGCTGTGGGTCTAACTCAAACTTGCCTTCAGAATTGCGAGTCTCGTTAATCGATGTCATTCCCTATTCGTACAGTCCTCTGCGGGAACGAATCACGCATCTCACGATGATGAAACCAATTCCGACTGGGTCAAGAAAAGGCAAAGAGAGAAGAAAGAAGAGAATGGTGGAAATTTATGGACGCATACCGCCTATATAAATTCCGCCAAGGGTAGGGCCGGGAATTGCGAACGGTAAGAAAGAAAAGGAAAGGTAGAGATGGGGAGAAGGGTAATGGGGATTGCTGCTCTGCTCGAGACTGTTGAGACATAACTGGAACGGGTTTGAACGATCCCTTCTTCGGTCGGAGAAGAGAGAGCAGAGAAAGGGTGCAATAGGGAGTATCGCATTCTGGGATCAGCAGCGCTCTCTTCCATTTCAATTATCTCTCGTTACAAGATAGATCATCGCTCTCCTCATATCACACACTCTATCGTTGCTGCTAAACGTCGGAAGTCGGACATGCGAAGGCGGCGAATACACATGGCAAATAAGTGAGGGGGAAGGGAAGGAGGGAAGAAACAAATAGCTGTCGCCATCTAAATGCATCGCCTTTTCCTTCTCGTGTAGGGGAGAACACAGTTTAGAGGGAAGGAAAATCACAGCTTCACCCACAGGGAAGAAGGAAGAATATCGTGAACAAGGAACCTATTTCTTGAATATGGAACCTTAAACGCTTCGATACCGTAGGCAGGGAAGGCGGAAAGGGAACTACGTAATCCAGGTCTCCAAAGAGTTCTCCTAGGTCTCGTGCTTACTCTTGACTGTCTACTATTTTGCGTGACTTGTATGTCAGAAGACGCGGGGAATTATTGAACATTTCTAGAAGCCGTACGGTCTAGTGCACGAATGAGACGAAATTCACGGTATTTTGATGACCGAGAGAATTTTGAGTGCGTTCTTCTTCCCAGAAGCAATTCGAAGCGTCTTATTCGAGATCGGCCGACCGCAATCTAAGAGAGAGAAGGGGAGAGAGAGCCTAGATGGTCAGAGTACAGTCAGGAAGACTATAAATAGGGAGGAGGAGAGGAGACTATGTTTGCCTCGAGCACCCAGAGAGCATCACAGTATGGGTGTAAGGCTTGATAAAAGATCCGCGGCTCAGACTGGTCGGCGCATCCACCGATACTATAATACTACGAAGAGATATTTCTGGAAATCTGCATAGAGAAATCAACAATCAGTGAATAGAGCTATGAGGAGAAGAAAGAAGCTCGTGAAAGGCGCGACTCGTAAATATCTGGCAATTCAATGCAAATGAGCTCAATAATGACGAATCCTCCAGGGAGAGAGGCCAATGAGCGCCGTTTACAGCCTCGTTTCGAATTGTCGTCAGAGTCTCTCTGTTTTGCCATATTATCGTGTAGACACGATAGTGAGTGAAGTGAAATTAACGCTGCTCTATTTGGTTCTAATCATAATTCAATGCCTCACTCTTCCGGGGATAAACGGAACCGCGAACAGTCATAATCGCTACTGTTTGCACGCGTGTGAGTGTGTTTGAGTGCGTAGAAGAGAGAAGGAACTGATTAGGATCCCCCCTCTCTCTTCCTTTTACTTCCGAGAAACTACGAACAGTTTGCGAGAGAATGTGTGGGAATGTGAAAGGAGAGAAGACAGACGTCACTACAATCTAGGAGAAGGAATCTAGCCATCTCTCTCAATGGGCGATTCTGAATGGGATACGGTGCAGGTGCAAAGGATAATATTATCGATAGAGGAGAAGGGATGGGCTCACTAGCTAGAATCACGTCCTGAGCACTGAAGAAACTCTCGATTCTGGATATGATATCACCAAACAATCCGTGGAGATGGTGAGTGGACTACGGAGAAGATAGAGAGAGGAAGTTCTGAGTACATTGATGGTCAGATTGGATGAGAGAGTGTGTGGAATGGAGAGAGTCTTGAGATGGGACAAGCTGGGGGTAAGTACATTTCCGACGGGAAGCTCTCTATCCGGAAGGGGGACATTCCATGGCCAATGCCCAAATTTGGCCCTTTCCCTCTCTGTCACGCGAAACATTCTAATGATCTTGTTACGGATTCTGACGAAAGCCAACTTTGAACGACCACATTTCGAAGTTTCTTTTGGAGGATAAATAGGGAAAGGGGTATTCTCTTTTTAGATCCTGCATCACTACTGATAAACAACTAATCTGGGACATCATGCAGAAACTTGATCGCATATTTGCCTATTTTCACAGATAGTGGCAATAAATACGCTTGTATTTTTAAATACCGGAAGGGGGCAAGCGCAAATAAAAGGACTGCAGGCCGTGGCACAACAGAGGAGAAAATGACGGCACTTTAGGCTGACGTTTAGGGCCGAAAACAAAGGCAAGGGTTTTAATTTCACGCGCGAGCCTCTTCTTGCAGGGATTGAGAAGAGCTAGTGACCATCAATCAGAGTAAGCTACGAGTAAGGGTCCACTCTCTCCATTTCGCATGATCTCTCGCTCTGTCGGACCAGAATGGAGTTCATGGAATGAAGAGAGGCTTGGCGACCTCTTCCACTGCTCTTTGGCCGGAAACTAAGAGTGGACAAGCGAGCAGGGGTCTAATTCTCTCCGTTTGAGTGCTCTCTCGCGCTGTCTGACCAGTGAGAGATCAAGAGGAACTGAGAGATATAGGGGTCGCATAGGGGCCAAGCGACGGAATCGTACAAAGCATGCAGCCACCTAGAAGGGAACTGCTTTACGTTTAGTGGAACGATGTCCGATGTCTCTTCCCTCTACCTGGTCTCTAGATTTCCTGACCATCAAGAAGCGAGGAGAAATGGACCGATGCCTATGCTATGCTTCCTATGAGCCGTCGAGACTCACTGAGGCATGAGAGAAGTACTGTCGACAACAATCTGAGATAGAAAGAGAGCTATCTCGGCAGTCAGAAAGAGAATAAGAGCATGTTGAATGGAGATAGCTAAAGACAGGAAAACAAGGCTAAGAGAGGAGAAATAGCTTTCGATAGTGGCGATTTAATGGATTCAATGCAGATCAAAGGGCGCCCTCTCCAAGGGCGATAATAGGCTTATCGCTGTGTGGGTGGTCTATTGCAGGATTGGAAAGTGATGTGAATAATGGAATCATTTCACTGATAAATTGGCCATTTCCACAATGATGTGAGGAAGTGATGTGGATAACACAATAATCAAGTCAATATGGAGATAAGAAAGACACCTGATTGATAAGAGAATGCGAAGATCATTGCAGCGTGTGAGAAAGGACTCGAAGGGAAATGAGGTGAAATTAGCAATACGCGAACTGGGTTTTAGTTCTACATTATACGTTCAGTGACTGATAGGAAAGAGTGAAGTCGAGGAAAGAAGCGAGGAGGAAGAAGGGAAGAAGCATTGCTTCTCACTGTAATCTCGTGAAGATCAGGGAGTAGGCCACACAGAGGGAAGAGAAGGTGAGAAGAGAGAGAGAGAGAGGCTGATCAATGGTGATTATCACTCTCTTCCTTCGCGTCTCAAGCTGGTTTCCTCTTGCTCCAAAGCGCGCGAGCACTTCAGACTACGGTAGAAGAAATGATCAATCGATTGAACGTGCTCTGGCTACAGTTGAGTGTGGGATAGAAGATTACGGTAGATCAATCAATCGGCCACTCAATTGGGAACTGAGACGGGGTGGAGCCATTCCCTCTTGTCGCCTCTAATCACTGTCACAACCACTGATCGGGTAGCAAAAAAGAGGAGTTTCGGCTCGAATTTCGAGCGACAGCAAGTTGTAAACGAAGGAAGAGAAGAGACAGGGATGAGCACAAAAGAGACGATTGTTGAGCGAACTGATTTGGGGCTGTTCTAGGTACGCTCAAATATTGCACACAACTTGTCTAAAGCCAGAGATGTACCCCAATCCCATGCGCCTGGTCTCTTACGTCATCACTAGCCAATAATCCTTTTCGAATAACCATAAAGCTGCGGCTGAAAAGGGCCCATAAAGGGGCGCCAAATCTTCTCGAGAAATGCTCCTATTTGTATGGGAAGAAGACGAGATGAGCAGCAGTAGAAAAAAGCGCAATTTCATTGGCAATAAGACTGACACGAGACTACGAAAACGTTTTTGTTTCTCGAGCATCCTCAACCCTCCATATTTATACATTTCACACTGAGGGTATGACGGATCTTCAGATTTCTTCCGATTCACCGATATACTCAAAATCAGCCGTCACACCTTACAACATCATGGAAATCAGCGAGGATTTCCGGTGTTTTTAGCCTCATTTTTAGATAGATTCGCTATTCGTTTTCGTCTCGCGAAGGATAACTATTACAAGCGATTAGCAAGTGGAAAGATGAGAGTCGGGGAGAGAAAAGAGTTGCCTTACCCCAAATACGGTGGTGTTTGTGATGATAGAGCGAATTCAACACACTTTCAAGAGTTTACGAGGAAGAGGTGAAGAAGGAGGAGAATAGGGCACTCGCCGAGAACTTTCTATGGAATTCAAATACTCGCGCACGTTCATGTCAAATTACTGAGAAACTGGGAAAGCCCGTCACTCGATCTCCGAGGTGTTCCAATTACTCTTCGATTCTCACCGCATTGACAAAAAGCAGAGCTAAACCAGCTCGAATCTCGGTTAATAGAAGAGTGATAATGCGGCCTAAAGGAATTCACGGATATTACGAGAGAAATGGAGGGAAAAGGGGGGGAAAGGAACGAGAATAGGGAGATCGGAGAGAAGAATTATGGTCAAGATGGAATATTACTGGATGGAGAAGAGATAAGAAGGGAAGACTACTGTCCTCAAGGGTAGATCTCAAGAGGAGATAAAATGGCCTCGGGAACCCGACGAGAAAACATCATTTCAGAGACTCATTCGTTAATTGGCGCGGAAAAATGATGCCATCCTTTCCATTAGTAGTTAGCCATACGCGAGTCTTAGTAAGGGAAGAAAGTACGGAGAGAGAGAAGAGAAGAAGGGAGAAGGAAGGCACCAGTGTGGAAATCAAGGGGGGGCAGAGTCAGACCGGTCACCCCCTCCTCCCCTCCTTCCACTCCGGGTGGAGTCACTCACTCATAACAGAAATAGTTGTGAAAGGAAGAAAAGGAGCAAGAAATATGGCGGAGATGGCAGAGGAAGGACAGGCTTGTATTGGATGCAATTGCCACCATTGGGGGGGATTGGACCACCGAATTACAGATTGCATGGGTGATCTGGAGAAAATATGAATCTGTCTACTGATAGACAGCGTTATACAGGCTGATTCAACGTAATCGTCTTTGATCCAGTGACAAAAATGAAAACAGAAGCGTATCGGGTAGATCAAACCCGGTATTTCGAAACAGAAGTAGCCAAAAGGACGGAAGGATGGTAAGAATAAGATGGAAATGGCAGACAAAGCGGAGCACTTTCCTATCTGATTCATCTCTCTGGTAGATGGAAACGAAATGGCAACGGAAAGCGGACGGAGATTTGAATGAAGCCGAAACTGTACAGTTTGATGAGAGAAATGAGAAGGAGAGAACTGTAAGAAAGAAAGGGGAAGAAGAAGAAGAATAGGGTCGCGACCTATCGATCTCTCCTCCACCTGTGAATGAACCCCCAGGTGGCAGAGACGCAGAGGAAAGGAGAGAGATACAGGACTGTTTCACACAGTCTGCCATCGAAGGCGAGAGCGACAGAGATGCAGAGTGAGTCAGACTTGGAATCTGCCCTCTGGACGATTGTTGGACGTACAGAAGAGGAGAGTGACCACTCGGAGAGAGGAGACAGAGACGCAGAGGGCAAACAGAGAGCGATACCAAGATGGGAAATAGTGGCCATCGGGGGAAGAAAGAAGATGGGAGGGGAGTAAGATTATCGAGCTAAGTTCCGGAATGAGAAGAGCTATTTCCACCACGATTGTGCCATCGTTTGCGCATGTATTAGTTGGACAATGGGCAAGGAATCTCGGAATCAGCGTCCCTAATCTTCGAGCAAATGATTGTTTTACTGCTGTACATATGGGGAAGGGATGCCTAGGGGTATGAAGAGAAAGGCAGTAAATCACAGTGGATCAGAGTCTCTTTGTATGGCACATCTCGGGCACATCTTAGAATGGACCAGTAACGATAGAGTACAATCAATCATGACAGTCCATTTCGATCCGACACCCGACAAACAACTAATCTGCCAAATCAGGGTGCAATCTGCAGAAAATACAGAAAAACGGAGGAGAGTGATGGGTTGCTCTCTCCTCTTCTAACCTCGAGTGGACAAGAGAGAAGGGTCAGGGGAGAAATGGAAACAATCGAGAACAGGGGAGGAGGGGAGAACAACGGGGAAGGGAAGATCGCAAACTGAGATCCAGAGTGATTCTCCACGTTTCACCTTGTATCTCGACTAGAAAATCGCCGTTAGATTTGCTGAACAAGACAGAATGTTGCAATTCTTTTGCGGTACTAGGAACAGTCAAGAAAAGGCGCGAAGTGCTCAAGGATCAGTCATGAGGGCTATTGTGGTAGTCGGG